>RJWM01007693.1:0-76772 GCA_004363535.1 Dasyprocta punctata | reverse complement strand
GTATTTTTCCCCTTTTTTGGTTCAATTGCATAGTGTGGTAAATGTAGTTAATTATAGAATATTGTACGCTTCAGTTCCTGAGGAGTAAATTTCAAATGTTTTCACCACAAAAAAAGTATTTGAAGTAATTGATATGTTAAAATTAGCTTGATTTAACTATTCTACATAGTACTTGTAAATTATAGCATCACTTTGTATTCTATGAATTTTTTCCAGTTATAAGCTGTCAATTTACAATAAAATAATATGCAGTTCCATTTGTATACAATTGTACAACAGGCAAAACTTATTTTTAGCAGGTACAATGCATTTGTTCCAAGTTAGTCTTTTTGTGTAGTAATTTTTCCCCTTAAGAGACTTGTGATAACCACATTGTTTAAGTTTGCTAATGATGTTATTAACATAGTTTTAATACTTGAAATTTCACAAAATGTATGTTTAAAAATGCACCCTGTGTGTCAAGACTATAAAAACAGCATAATATCTCCTATATCTAAATATTTTACAGGTGTTTCTAAAAGGAAAAGGAAACCAAAAACAAAAACAAGATGCTTGGTTAAGGGTTAAAGTTATCTGAGTAGCCAAAAATAACATATTTAAGTTATTAGCATTAATGTAATACAATTATAGCATAAGTAGTCACTTTGTCATTGATGGTGATGGCTTGAGCATAGGGGCGAATGACCCAGAAACTGGTAGAAGTAGAAGCTGTTGCTGCTGACCACTGTCTCCTCTCCATCTCTGCACTGCCAGATCCCACCTGTGCACCACCCCATATATGCTGTGTGTATGAAATGTCTTTCCCACCACACAAACATCTTCCTGGAAAGCAGAAAACAGAGAAGGACAGGAACAAAAGCTCAACAAGCCAACTGTTTCCTCTTTGGGATATTATTATTTCCCAAAATAAATTTTTAATAGAAGAAATCGACAGTGGTTGCCTCTAAGGGAGATGAGAGCAGAGAGGAACTGGAATGATGGTGATGTTCTATGTCTTCACAATGGTTTGCATTACAGTGTATGTCATTGGAAATATATATAGTTTCACCAAAAGAAGCATCTACAGATACTAAATTTCACTTAATGATCTTTATTTTGTTGTAATAAAACACCAGAGGCTGGGTAATCTATTAATATAAAAGGTTTATTTAGCTTACAATTCTGCATGTCCAAGAACATGGTGTTGGCAGGTATTTAACTTTTGGTAAGGGCCTCATGGTAGATGGCATTACAGAACAGATGTGCAAGAGAGATTGTGAGGAGGTTACAGGCTTTGTAACAAATTTTTTGTAGTAGCCAATGCAGTACCATAAGACCTAACTTCAGTGAGATGAGCATTGATTCCTTCCTATGATGGTGGTTTCATCACCTAATTATTTCCCATTGGTCTCTACTTCTTAAAAGTCTTGTCACCTTTTGATACAGTTATTGGGGATCAAACTTCCAGTTCTTGAACACTTGAGAAACAATTTTCATACTGAATTACTTAGGAAGTATACACTGTAGCCTTCATTTCATTTTAAAACTCAAAATATAAGTGAAATCTATTGATGAGTATATAATATAGCAAGTATAGTGGATTATCAGCACTAGAATTTAGGTGTTGGATGGATAGATATTCACTGTTAAATTCTTTCAATGTTGCTGGATATATAAGGCCTAGAAACAAGGCTCAATATTATATGCTATCTTGAAATCTGGGAATACTGGGAGGACCTCGTGTTGCTTTATTGCAAATTTTCTTCCCAATTCTGTTCTACATTGGACAACATTACCGGGGCAAACAACTTTCCTGTCCAGAAGACCACCGGTAGTGTCTTAGTTACTTTTTTCTCTCTATGCCACCAAAGATCATGCTGGAATGACCTGCCAGAGCAATGATACTTTGTTCATCACAACCAAGAAGTAGAGCAGAGAAACAGTGCCAGAAAAAAATGGGTGAGAGACTATATATAATACCCAGGGCCATGCTTCCATGGCCTACCTGTACAAACTCAAGAGCATCCTCTACTAATCTGCTAGGTATGTCTTAATCAGTGAAGCTGACACATTAGGATTATTGCTCAAACGTTTCTTTGATTTGCATTTCCCTATTGGTTAGTGATGCTATGTATTTTTGCATATGCTGGTTGAACTGTATGTCTTCTTCTGAAAAATGTCTTTAAATATTTTGCTATTTTTAAGTTGAATTATTTGTGTTATCTTTTGTTACGTTGGAGTTCTCTATTTTTAGGATATTAGCTTCTTGGTAGATACATGATTTGCAAATATTTTCTCCTATTAGGTAGGTTGCCTTTTAACTCTGTTAATTGTCCTTTGTATAGAAAGTTTAACAAAATTGTGAATGCTTATTCATTGTATAATTAGTGGGTTTTGCTGTGACATTTCCATACAGCTTTAATTTTGATATACTCAATTTATCTAATTTTACTTTTTTTGCATATACATATATTGTATTCAAGAAATCATTGTGAAATCCAATCTCAAGAAACTTTTTCCCACTTTTTTTTATTTAAGAGAAAATGGACACAGAAAAGAGAAACAAAAAGCAAAAGAGACAAACAACAACAACAACAACAAATCTGATACGATAATATTATAGGTTTACAAAAATGATTGGAATTTGACAATAGTTGTAATATTGCGTATCGTTACCTTCAAAGGGGTTGTTCAGATTAACAGACATAGACATTTTAAATTGATCTAATCATATGAGTATTAACTGTACTTTTTCAACAGCTAATGCATTTAGTAATATAGTCATTTTAACTATCCTATGTATACCTATTTATAAATTATTGTCTTTTTCCTTTTCCCTTCCTTCTTTCCTCCTTTCTCCTTGTAATACCTCTTGTTATCTTGAAAATAACTGCCCATACCATTGGGCCTAATATAATCAATCAAAATAGTACAGAATAAAACCAATAACAAATAAAACAATGGAAGAAATACATAGTAATACAACATTGATTTCTATAATGCCTCATATTATCTTCTAAGCAGTTGCCTATATCATCTGTTATAATACAATCAAAGAAACTAAAGTAGGTTAAAATCACTCAAAACAGAACAATGAAAGCAATACTGGGTTTCAAAACAAGGTGATCAGATATCAATAATGGCTACCCTAATATATTTTGTTATCTTTGAAATAGCTATGTCATCATATATAATAATTTTTCTTAAGAATTTATAGTTTCAGGTCTTACATTTATATCTTTGATCCATTTTGTGGTACATACTTTAAAAACTAATACTATTACAGCACTAGTTCTCTGAGATCTGAGAAATAGGTGAAACTTCATTGGCCACCCATGGATTGAAGTCATGATTACAGGGATAAATTAAATTTTCTAGGCTCATTCTTCACTTGCCATAATATCCTAGAAAGTACTTAGCACTGTTCTTGGGTGTGCAGGGGCAGCTCTCATGTGCTCACGGACAAGTTCAGTAAGCCACCGCATGTAATTAGCCACACTATCAGCCCTTTGGAATGAGTTCCTTGAAATGCAAAGAACACTGCCCTGTTGACCTATCTGCCATCTGTCTGCCATGCCTATACTTTTTCATTAAACACTGCGGTTTCTCATAACCTGCAGTCACTGTCACCAATTTGTGGGAGAACTGACCACCACCATCATCCTGGGCCTGAGCTCGGGTGCCAGAGCTGCGGCTGTAGTCTGGGCTGATGTGGTGTAGCATGTCTCTGCCTCTTTTCACTGGTACACTATCCACTCATGGTACTGCACATTTGAGACTGTGCTTATTTTAGAAGTATAGCACTTTTGGTGTTTGCTTCTAGCATTCTTCTTTCTTCCTAAAACCCAGCCTCATGAGGTCAAGACTGAGTTTCAGAGGTGTCGACTGGCCAGGCAGCCACCATACCATGCTTAGAATCAGTACTGTCATTCAGTAGCAAATCTTTGCAACTGGGCCATGCTGGTGGACCTGGCTTCTCTCTCTCTAGACAGGTATTTCTCACAGATCTTCAGTCCTTCATATAGGCATTTGTTTTCCTGTTCTTTCTATAACCCAGCTGAGTGTTCCACTGAGACCTTGCCTGGGTTATGTTAGAATGATCATGAGCTCAGAAAGCAGCTTGACAGCCAGCCATGCTGAGGATTTGGTGCAAATTAGTCAGGGCACCAAATAAATCTTCAGTGTATGATGTTCCCAAATAGATACATAAATCTCATCTATTTGGCACTCATGAAGAATCTTTATTCTTTATTTAGAAGGGCTATTTATCATATACCAGCTGATATTTATGAGTTAATTTGAATTCCACAATAAAACAAAATATAAACTCTAGCCACAAAATACTAGTAATCTTTCCATTGTGCATCACTGGTGACTGTTAATTTCATTCCCATGCAGTCTTACTAATGAAGCACTGGCATCTGTGTGACAATAATTCAAAGTGCCTCAATTTGAGGAATACAGGAAAAACACAAAATAAGCAGGCAATGAAGGCAGGAAAAAGGCAGAGCTAGGCATTTCAGCACCATTTATACATGTGGAAGGGTCAAGTGGCACCAGCAGACCCTAGGGCAATGATGGCAGCCCTTTTAGAGATTCCAATGAAACAAACAGCCCACTGTGTCATGTATGCTATAAGCTACCCACCACTGCCATAGGGCTTTCCCCTGGCTAAAGTGGAAAGGGATTTTTCTTTGTACCAAAAGCTCTGGTCAGACTCATGACTGGGTTGTCTAGTGTTAGATGTGTAACTATCTGTATGAACAGATGTGCGCAATTAGTACTTAATAATTTGATGTGGGGAAAGCATGTAGCTTAATCTCTGGGCCTTAGCTCAGTTAATGATTGTTTAAAAAAGAATTTCCTATTCCTATTGAAATGTGTACTAAAGACTTAGCTTGGTATGAGAGAAAGAAAAGGGATTTTGGAGTCCTAAAGTTATGATCCAGTGACATTGTCTTGGTTACTTTTCCCTCATTGCTGAGACAAAATACGCAAAACCCAAATTAAGGAAGGAAAGGTTTATTTAGCTCACAATTTGTGGAGGTTTCAGTCCATAATCAGCTGGCTCTATGGCAGGCAGGTATGGCACAGGGGCAATACTTCAAGGTGGCAAGAGACAGAAAAAGCAGCAAGAGCAAAAAGGGTGAGTGGGGTGAGAGCAAGCTTCTTTTCCTCCCTTATATTGTAAGCAGACTACCACCACCTAGGGGGGGTTTAGCACTCAGACCATATCCATGCTCTCCTCTCACACAGGTTCAGGATGTCTCCAAAGTGAGGACCCTGACCCTCTACTGAGTTGCTTAGTTAAACTTCTAAACTTCTCAAGTTGACACAACGTATCAACCATTACAGACATATTGCTTAAAATAAGTGACCCTCCTTCAGTTACCATGAGAACCTCATCCTCTTTATTCATAAAATGGAGACACTATCACCATCCAAGAATTGACAGGAAAAGGAAATGAGATAAAACAGTACCTAGCAGAGTGCCTTGTAGGTTGTCATCATGTAGTGGTAATAATAGTTGATGTTTATTGAACATTAACTGTGTGTCTGATACTTTCCTTAGCATTTTAATAGCTACTATCTAGTTGAGAGAAAGAAAATTGAAACTCTGCCATGTTAAGTGAATTTCCCCAAGTCACATAAGTAATACATACTCACTTTTGAACAGAAGACTTACCAGTTTGAAGCCAAAATTCATGAATTTAATCACTTTGCCATCTTTGTGCTTATTGTGGGACTTTCTCCAATAGTGGGGATTTATGACTAGAGCAACCAGATAGGAAGGATGTTCAAGACAAGGATAGAGGAGTCAGGAAGAAGAGAGAGTAAAAAGCTGAGCAAGAGCACCAAGATGGTGAGTGGTAAGCAGCAGAGAAAGACCCTCTCTGTGATTTGCCACCCAGATGCTGGAATATAGCAATGCAAGGAAGACAAGAAGGAAGGAAGTGGGACCCTTGGACATAAGAAGTATCTGAAGCACAAACTGAAGCCCACAAAGAGTGAAGAGAGAAACTTCAATAAAGGAGGAGGTAGCCACCAGCAGTACCTTCTCCTTGAGATGGGACTCACTGTGCCAAAGGATCAGTTCAAAGCTCCGGACACAAGGTGACTGGTAATGACCACAGAGGTCTTCACAGAAAGATACAGCAGTGGAGAGGAACAGTGGGCATGCAGGATTGCAATAGCTGGAGGTGATTGCTGAGGGCTTGGTCTTCCCACAGGTGTGAGCAATTGGTCAGGAGCCATCTTGGAGAGTGGTTGACTGAGCACAGAACTAAAAGTGGCTGCTGAGTCCACCTAGCAGCTCCCAGCTGGGTTCAGGCCTGTCAAGGACAGTCCACTGACTGGTGCAGGCTGAATGGGTCTGGTCTTGGCCCCCATGTTCAGACTACAGACTGAACTTCAGGGGAAATAAATCCGTGGGCTTTCTGAGAATATGTACTACCCCACTGTCTTGGTTACTTTCCTCTCATTTCTGGGACAAAGTACCTGACATCCAAAGTTAAGGAAGAAAAAGTTTATTTAACTCACAGTTTGTGGAGGTTTCAGTCTGTAATCAGCTAGTTCTAAGGTAGAGTGGCACATGCCAGAGGGGCCACAGTTCATGGCAGCAGAAGACAGCAAAAGCAGCAAAAGCAAAAGGAGGGGCAAGCCCCTTTTCCTCTCTTATATTGTAAGCAGACTATACCCCCACCTGGGGGCGGGGGGAGGCGTAGCACTCACACCATCATTGTGCCCTCCTTTTGCACAGGCTCAGATTATATAACAGAGTAAGGACCCTGACACCCTGGTGAATAACTTAGTTAATTTCTGGACTTTTAAATTTGACTCAAAGAACAATATCCTAGAGGCATAAGGGCATGTGCTCTGCACCCCAGGATGTAGAAATGCTGAGTTACTTAAGCTTCTAGATTTCTCAGATTGACACAAAATATCAACCATTACACCTGCCATAAAGCTACTGCTGACTTGCTGGGATAAATCAACACAGATCTGGACTGTGTCTCCACATGTCTACTGGTGAAAGCAAGAACAAACCAGGAAGTAGACTTTTCTCTCTCTCTCTCTTTTTTAATTATTGTTTTGTTTTTGTTTTTCATTTTTTTCTTCACTGTTTGATCTTGTTTTTATATGGGCATGAACATGGTTTCTCTTTGTAGTTGTTATTCAGTTCTGTTCTTCCTTTTACTGCTTCCTTCTCTTTTTCCCTCCAATCTTCTGCACCAGTTTCTTAAAGTTAGCATGATCCTCCTTTGTCCTCTAGCATTATTTCTTATCTCTTTCTCTTATTCTGCTTCTCTACTTTCTCCCTAACTCCTTTTAAATTTTAGCCCCTAAGGGTAAAATTGACATGTTAAGGGCTTATATGCTGCATATAGTTTTCTGGTTTGTTTTAGGTTTTGCCATATAACCACAAATCTAGTTCACATGGATTAACGTGGTATATTAATAGTTACCTCAGTTTGTCATTTTCTAGGCTGTGCTTGGTGTTATTGTTATTGCTGATGGTACCACATTAGCCAAAAATTACATAAATGTTTTAAGCAGCTGTTCTTCCTGGTATTTCAAGACTAAGATTGACAAAGGGTAATAGTAAATACTGTGGCAAGTGCCAAACAACCAGAGGCTGGGCCAAGCAGGCAGTGACTTCTCATTCCCAACAAATTGAAGAGTTAGAACCTTGCATACACTCAAAAGACCTGGAAGATACCTCAGAGAAGTAGTCATTTTCTAAGGGTTATAAAGAGTAGCAATGAGTCAAATCACCATAGATAATTTACAAGCATCAACCCAGGAATTAAACAACAAAAACAGCAATAACAACAAAAAATGAAGAAAAGGAGAAGACACTTTAAAAAGATGCAAACCCAGTCATACAGTTCACCAAAGCAAACCTGGGTACAATGAGGTGGGAAAATCTGATAGCCACAAAGCTGGCCTCTCTGAAGTGGTAGCAACAAAGTAATTGAATAAAAATCAAATCAGAAATAATTTCTCAGAGAGCTGCAGAGATGGTGTCCACAGTGAAAGCCATGTTTAATGACTCTAGAGCAGATACAGATTTAAAAAAAAAATAGAGGAGTTTCAGAAAATGATGGAAGCTATGAATGCTCAGCATAGTAAGGAAATGGAATCCATAAGGCTGATTCAAGCAGATATCCTGGAGAATAAAAATTTTGTTGAAAGTATCTACTGCAGAATGAGCCAATCTGAGGGCAGGATCTCACATACAGAAGGTGGGCTTGGGCTCACAGTTAGCAATTGTGAAAGGAAATATTTCTTAAAAATAGCAAGGGACCATGAAAAATCAATCCAGCAGCTGCTAGAGTATGCAAAGAAGAGTAACATAAGGTTGATTTGAATCAGCAAAGCAGCAGGAGATAGCACAAATGATACCAAAACAAACAAACAAACAAACAAACAAAAAAACCCAAAAAAAACCTGCCTACAGATGTCATGGCAGAAAACTTCCCTGGCAGGGAAAAAAATAATCTGACATACAGATAAGTGAGGCATATAGAACTCCAATTAGCCATGATCAAAAAAAAAAATCTACAGCCATACATTCTACAGCATATCATAGCCAAGATTCCAGAAACTCAACACAAGGATAGAGTATTAAAAGCAGCTTGAGAAAACAAACAAATCACCTATAATATAAAACCCATCAGAATCACAGCTAATTTCTCAGCACAAACTCTGAAGTCAATAATAGCTTGGAGTGAAGTATTTCAAGTTCTAAAGGAAAATAACCTCCAACCCAGATTGATGTACCCCACAAAATATTTTTCAAAATTGATGGAGAAATAAGATATTTCCAAGAAAAAGAATACCTGAGGAAATTCATGAACACCAAACCAGCAGTCCAAAATGTTTGGAAGGGCATTCTAGAAAAAAAAAAATAACAAGGACTACAACTCCACAAACCCCAACAGAAGTAATCTACCAGACAAGAAAACATTAAACAGAAGAGAAAAGTGGGGAGCCAGTCACAGGAAAATAACATGACAAGAATAAATCAATACAAATGTTATAATCATCTATATAAATGTCCTCAATTCACCAATCAAAAGACAGAAACTGGCAGAATGGGTCAAGAAACAAGACCCAACAATTTGTTTCATACAAGAAAAACACATAATTCAGAAGAAAATACATTGACTGAAAGTCAAAGAATGGAAAACAATGCTGCATGTGACAGGAACCCAGAAAAAAGCAGGGGTAGCAATTCTATTGGAACACAAAGTGAATTTCAAGCAAAGACTGATTAAGAAAGACAAAGAAGGTCACTGCATCCTTATAAAGGTACCAAGAGACAGAGATAACAATCACATATACAATAAATACCAGTGCACCGAACTATATAAAACAAATATTAATGGATATGAAAAATCAAATAGACACTAATACAATTGTATTGAAGATCTCAATATCCCACTCTCACAAAAAGAGAGATCAACTAGACAAAAAAATCAACAATGAAATATTAGAACTGAACTAAACCTTTGAACAAATGGACTTAGTAGATGTCTAGAGAGTGTTCCACCCCACAATATCAGAATACACATTCTTCTCAGCTGCACATAGGACATTCTCCAACATATACCACATAGTAGTTCATAGAACATGCTTAAATAAATGCAAAGAAATTGAAATTATCTCATGAGTATTATCAGACCACAGTGCAATGAAATTGGAAATCCATGGCGAAAGAAACCACAAGAACTTCACAAACACATGAAATTAAATAACACCATTGTGAACCACCAGTGGATGACAGATGAAACTAAAGAAGAAATTAGACTGTTTCTACAATAATGAAAGCAGTCCTAAGAAGGAAATCTGTAGCAGTTAATACCAATACCAGGAAAACCGAGAAAGCACAAATTAACAATTTAATGTTGAACCTCAAACTTCTAGCAAAAAAAGAGTAGGCCAAGCCCAAAGTTCATAGAAGGGAGGAAACTGTAATGATTACAGTAAAAATTAATACAAAGAATCAATGAATTGAGTTGGTTCTTTGAAAGATTGAATACAATTGACAAACTCTTAGCCAACCTTATCAAAAAAAGAAAGATTCAAATCCATTCAATTAATAATGATAATAGTAAAATCACAACAGACTCTGCATAAATCCAGAAGACCACATATACCTACTTTGAGAACTTGTATTCTGATAAGATGGAAAATGCAGAAGAAATGGACAGATTCCTAGATACGTATGAATTACCAAAACTGAAAAAAGAAGATATAAAAATCCTAACTAAACCAATATCAATCAATGAAATTGAAAATGTAATAATAAAAAAAAATCTACCAACAAGGGAAAGCACAGGTCCTGAGTGATTCACTGCTGAATTCTATGAGAAATTTAGAGAAGATCTAATACCACTACTTCTCAAACTCTTTAATAAAATTGAAAGGAAAGCAATAATCCCACATTCATTCCTGTAAGCAAGAATTATCCTGATAACAAAACCAGAGAAGGACCCAACTAAGAAAAGAACTATAAGTCAATCTCTCTCATGAATATAGATGCCAAAATTCTCAATAAGCCACTGGAAAACAGAACGCAGCAAATCATCCAGAAGATTATACACCATGACGAAGTTGAATTCATTCTAGAGATGCAGGAGTGGTTCAAAATATGCAAAGCAATAAATGTAATACACCATGTTAACAGAACCAAGGACAAAAACCATATCATCATCTTGATAGATGCAGAAAAAGCTTTTGACAGAGTCCAGCACCCACTCATGATAAAAACCCTACAGAAAATTGGAATGGAAGTCTCTATCTCAGTCTGATAAATGATGTCTATGACAAATCAACAGCCAACATCATACTAAATGGACAAAAACTATAGGCTTTCACTCTAAAATCTGGCACAAGTCAAGGATGTCCACTGTTCCCACTTTTATTCAGCATAGTTCTGGAAACTTTAGACAAAGGAATTAAACAAGAGAAAGAAATAAAAGGAATAATGATAAGAAAGGAAGAAGTTAAATTATTATTTTTTGTGAGTGATATGCTGCTTCACATAGAAGACTCCAAAAGCTCCACTAAGACTGCTAGACTTAATAAGGAAATTTAGTAGCATAGCTGGATACAAAATCAATGTTCAAAAATCAATACCATTCCTGTACATGAATAAAAAACTCACTGAGAAAGAAATTAGGGAAGCAACATTTTTCACAGTAGCACTCAAAAAAATGAAATAACTAGGAACAAATCTATAGAAGTGTGTAAAAGACCTCTACACTGAAAATCACAGTACTATGAAAAGGAGATTGAAGAGGATATTAGAAATTACATTACATTTTTTTGCTATTTTTCAGTGTAAATTTAAAAATGGTTTGATCATTTTTTTCATGACTAAATCTTATAACCTGAATGACTACTTCTAAGATAACAATATACAATATATTAACTAGTGTTAATTTCCTATTTTTTTAAAATTCTGTATTGTTTCTATCCTTTTCCTGTTTCACTTTCTAAAATTAAAAAATAAAATAAAATTTTTTTAAAGAATTAAAAATTCAAACAAATTGGCCTTAAGCATCTACCAGATCTGGAGTATGTGACTCAGTTCCCAAATGAAAGCTTTTGTGGAGATTCTGGCAAAATCAGGTTCCTGAAACTATAAGGCAAAAGCTAACCCATGACTTGTGTTTTACTGATCTAGTGTCCTTGGGGAAGCCCCTTGACAGTCATGTAGTTGATGATCATCCTTTGCAACATTTTGATTGACTGCTCCCTGTTCATTCAAACTGTCATGGAAAATATAGATTTAACTGATTCTCTGAAAAGGAACTAAGCAAATAATGTACTTGGATGCTGCAAGGGGAAGGACCAGTCCAAGAGAGCAAAACAGAAAGAATAGCAAAAGGGTAGGACAATAGTAGGCTTCATATATATTTTGATGTAACCCATAGCTTGGAGGCCGAGGATGAGTAACCTAAACCACAACATAAGGAAGCTCAATATAGTAAAACAGTCAAACTGCTGAAACAAAGGTGATTTTAGAAAAGCAAATCTAACTATTCTTGTGACTGTAATGAGATCAGAAAAGTTATACCCTAACTTTATATTTGTGTGCATGGTTATAGTTTTTGTATGAAAGAATATATTCATATCTTACTTCGGTAAAAGCTTTTAAGCTAAAATTTTTAGGAAATGTCAACATGTGAAAAGTTGGTATAATGTGGGTTGATTAATATTTTTTAATTTTAGCTTTAAGAGAATAAAACTAAAATAAATCAGAATAAAGCCAATCAAAACAAAGCAGTGAAAGCGATACAGGACTTCAAAACAAGATAATAGGAAATCAACAACGGCTGGCATAATACCTCTTGTTATCTTCAAAATAGCTGCCCAAACCATTAGACATATTAAAATCAAACAAGACAGAAAAAAACCAATCAACACAAAATGGTGAAAGTGATATGTGATTTCAAAACATGATAATAGGAAATTAACAATGGCTACTATAATGCCTCTTATTGTCTTCAAAATAGCTGTCTATACCATCAGACCTAATAAAATAAAATTAAACAACAGAATAAAACCAATCAAAACAAAACAGTGAAAGCAATACAGGACCTCAAAACAAGATACTAGGAAATCAACAATGGCTACCATAATATATCTTGCAGTCTTCAAAATAACTGCCCATGTCCTCAGATATAATAAAATCAAATCCAACAAAACAGAATAAAACCAATCAAAACTAAACAATAAAAATGATACAGGACTTTGAAACAAAATAATTTGCAATTAACAATGGCTACCACTTTCCCTTTTAGATATTTCCTCCCCTTTCACAATATCTATTGTACATTGTGGATCCCACTAACTCCTTCAGTTTTTTTTTTTTTATATAGGGAGACAACACGACATTCACCTATGTGAGTCCAAACCATTTCACCAAAGAGCATGATCACAAGTTGCATCCATTTTCCTACAACAGCCTTGTGATTATCCTACTTTATATCTGAGTAGCTTTCTATTGTATAAAAATGCTGTATCTTTCTTATTTGTTCTGTGGTTAATGGACAAGTTACCCCTGCTTTTTTTCTGGTTCCGTATCATATGGAGCATTGTTTTCTCTCCTTTGTCTTTCAATCTATGAATTTCTTTTCGAGTTAATATGTTTCTTGTATACTGCATATTGATATATCTTGTTTCCTGATCCACTCTGCCTGTGTTTCTTTTTACTGGTGAATTGAGTCCATCTACATTAATGGTTACAGCCAGCATGCAGTGGTTCATCTCTGCTATGCTTTTTTCCTGCCATTGGCTCCCTACTTTTCCCCTCCATTCAATTGCCTGCCCTGCTTGGCAATCCCATTCTGCTGCAGTTCCTGGGACCATAGCCATTTTTACCTCTCTAGAATATCCTTCAGTACCCTTTGTAGGGTTGGTTTGGCGGTCATGAATTCCTTCAGTTGTTCTTTGTCATGGAAGTATCCTATTTCTCCTTTAATTTTGAAAGGTAGTTTTGCAGGGTACATCAATCTGTGTTGAAAGTTGTTTTCTTTCAAGACTTGAAATACTTCACTCCAAGCTCTTCTTGACTTGATGCTTTGTATTGAGAAGCCTGTCATGATTCTGATGGATTTTCCTTTGTTTCTTTTCTCTAACAGACTTTAATCTTCTGTACTTGTGCTGCATTCCTGGGGTCTTGATTATTATTTGTTTGGATTATTATATGTTTGATTTATTTTGGTTATGGTTAGTTGGAATTCTCACTTATCTCTATGTCAGGTCCTTTTCCCATGCTTGGAAAGTTCTCTGCTATTACTTCTGTAAATACTTTATATCATTTGTATTGACTATTGCTTTTTCACTGACACCTATCACTCTTAAATTATTTTTCTTTGTGTTGTCTTGAAGCTGTTGAATTGCTATTTCCTGGTTCTTTGCTATTTTTAAGAGATCTTTTCTTTTGCAATTGCCAGCTGCCATCATGTCTGCAAGGTCTGAAAGTCTATCTTCAGTCTCTTTCAGGCAGTTTTGCCAACTTTCAATGGAGTTTTTAATTTCCTGGATATCTCTTTGAGTCTGTTTCATGCATTCCAGTTCTTCTCTATATTGTGAATTCAGGGCTTCCCTCATTGTCCTAGTCTCTTTTTTCTAAAGTTATGTCTTTAGATATGCTCAGCAACCCTTTTATTATGTTTGCCATTTCTTCTTTTACCTGAGATGCTATTTTGGATCTGATTTCTTTTATAACCTCATGAAATAGTTTCTTTACTTCAGTTGCCATCATCTCAGAAATTTCAGGTGTGTGACTTCCTCTTTCTTCCATGTCTAAATCTCCTGGACTTGTTCTGATTGGGCTGGAAGCCAGAGATTGCCTTTTGCTCCTTTGTCTTGAAATTTTCCTGAGTTTCTCTGGATGGGCAAGTTGTGGAGTCCCAGAAGCTTCTCACATTGGCTACCCAGACACAGTGTAGGAGGATGGGTCAGGAACCTGGGTTTTTCCTAACCCAGGTTCCTCAGGAAGATGTGTGGTATAGGGCAGGCTTCTCTAGATACTTGTGACTTCTCCAAGGCATGGCTGGCTGGTTCTCCTGGCTTGCACTGGCTACCTGTGGGAGAGTTCAGATGGCAGCCTGCATACACATGGGGACTGAGCTGGCTCTGTTTAACATTTTATCTCTGTAGTATTCTTTGTTTTTCAAATTCTTAAGATGTATACATAGATATCTCCAATTCTGCTATAAATATATGTCATTTTGAGTGCAGCTGTGTGCAAGTGGTTCTAACATGCATCATTTTATTTGTAACAATCTTCCAAATTAAAGACTACTATTCATCTGTTTTAAGATTTTAAAAAAAAGCTGAGGTTTGAAAACATTTTCTACTTTTATAAAGTCATTTTTAATAAATTCAGGTCCCTATTTGGAGTTTCCAGAATTGTAACAAGTATGGCCTATAGCTTCTAAACTAGCAAATGCACTTTCTGGTGTAGAATTTAGGAAAATAGAAATTAACACAAAGGTTTGTGCACATGTATGTGCATTACAAAATTACAATCAATAAAAAATATGGAGGTAGTTAATGATACATTCTTTTGATAGATTTTATATAAAAATTTTTAACATCATAAAATATATTTACCAAACTATTAAGTATTAGACAGTATATAATAAAAATAGTGCACATAAAGTAGAAGTCAACTTTATAGTTATTCATACTGTAAATGAAAAACTAGAGTCAAAAGCTTTGTCTGAACATTCTAGCTTTGCTTTGTCTAGAGAGAAAAGGGGTTACTTTTCTACTGTCTTACACAAAGCATAGGTTGGGATGAGCAAAAGCCAATAATGGATTTAATGGACAAGGAAGAAATTCTAAGAAGACATGAAGTAGGATCTCTTGGCTGTCAGAGAATACAGTATGACTCTAATATTGAGTACTGTCCAGATGGGGATTGGGGTAGTATGGGTGCTAACGATGGTGGTAGAGGCAATTTTCAAGGAGAAAACAGACATCCTATCTTCTCTGATGTACATAGGCAGTCAGGGCCTGGATGTCCTAATCCATACATTTGGACCCAAGTCTTAAGATTCAACTATGATGACAGAGAAAGCAGTTTGTTGTCATGTCTCTTTCACATCTCCTTAGAGGTCCCTCCAGTCTTGGCTCCCTCTTTCTATCCCAGGTTACTGGGAACATAGTAAATTTTCAGAATTTCACACTGGCATTTTGCAGAAACCTTTTTTTTTTTTTTTTTTTTTTTTTTGTGACACCAGAGATTGAACTCACAACCTCATGACTTCCAGGCAGGCACTTAAGTCACTGAGCCAAACTCCCAGCCCTAGTTTTTTGAGACAGGGTTACACTATGTAGCTCAGGCCGGCCTTGCATTTGCATTGTAGCCCAAGCCAGCCTCGAACTCACAATGCTCCTCCTACCTCAGCCTCCCAAGTGCTGGGATTAAAGACGTGCACCACCACGCCCGACTTGCAGAAGCAATTTAAAGGAAGTTGATGATTAGCTACATGGTGAATTGCTTAAATCTTTCACTAAATGCTATTGTGTTAATGAAAACAATAATGAAGCCAGTTTTCTTTCTCTAGAATGAAAAAAAAAGTTAAAAATATATTCTAGTTTTTTAGGAAGCAAGGTATTTTTCATTCAAATATGTTTGAAAGTGCATAGCAGTTTGATTTGTTATAAAAATGACAGTTGGAAAGTTATTTTTACAAAAGCCAAAGAGATAATCTGTGAAATAAACTATGAACACTATATCAAGTATTATCAAGGCATAGAGAACTACATATGCTTCCAAAGCTACAGGTTTTAAAGGCAACATTATCATAAATGGTAAAACAGTGAAAGAAAGGGTTTAATTTAGCTAAACATGCTTTGAGTGAAGATTATAAAATTCATAAATGGTAAAATTTGAAGAAAACCTGGCAGGAATCTTGATATTTTGAATTTTTAAGGCACATGTCATATCATATAAGATGCTTTCAAATGCAAAAAATATTAACTCCAACTGATTTTAAAAATAGGGAAAGAGCCAAGCATGGTGGCACATGCTTGTAATTCCAGCATTCTGAGAGACTGAAGTAAGAGGATTGCAAGATCAAACCCAACCTGGGCAAATCAATGACTTGGCAAGACCCTGTCTCAAAAAATAAAAAAAAAAAAGACCTGGGGACATCATTCAGCACAAAGGCCTTGGGTTCAATCCCCAGTATATCCCTGCTCCTGGCTCCTGACAGACACATAAATGGAAATGACTAATCTTGCATAATGAAGTTAGGAGGTAAGGCAAGATTTAGGTTGGTGGAATCCAGGAATTTGGGCCATGTCATGGGTTTTTCTTCTGTATTTATACTGTCATCCACAGTATCAACTTTACCCCAGTGCAGTTCATCCTGAGGTACAGTAGCAAGTGGAAGAACCTGCCTATTCACATACAGGAGAAGAGGGAACTCTCCTTAAGGCATGGAATAAAAATTCTTGTCTCTTGGCTTGATAATATCACTTTATATGATCCCTCTTGACAGCAGCAGTTGTCAAAGACTTGCTATATAGTTCTTTGCTAACTAATCAGAATCTACTCAGGAACTTATGGTAAGAAGCTGGTTTACCATGTGTTCTGGGGAGAAAGCGGATAACCAAATAAAACTGGAGAAGGGAAATGAATGCAGAATAAACAAGCACTAGTGTTCCCAACTCATCTTTTTGATTGCCTATATTTAACTCACTTCTCTTCCTGTACTTATGTGTCAGCCATCCAGATAAGTACATGAAATTCTTACACTCTTTGGAATCATCCAGGATCTCTGGTTAGGGGCAATATTTCCCTTCAGATTATGAACTGTTGACATGAAGCCAAAAAGAGATCTGGATTTTGTGAAGTCTGATGTTTACATAATTTGGGAGATCTTGCTTAAAATACTACTAAATTATAAACACAAAGTTAAGCATATAACAAGGATATTTACTTATAATGAGGAAACAAATCACAAGAAATTATATATTTTAAAATGGTAACAAATACTTCAAATGTCAAGAAATCTAGGAAAAGCTTATTTTATAATAAAATTTATTGTTAATTTAACTGCCTAACTCACATCTCTTCTTACAATTTGGTGTGTATATTCTTTGATCATGTCTTTGTATTTCTGTGGAAAAAATATAAAATATAACCTTTACCATATTAGTTGAAAGTTTAGAACATTTTTTTCACTATCACAACAGCTTTGTTTTTAATACCTTAGTTGCAGTTTCTTACCCAGATAGACATTTCTGCCTTGGGACAAGTGGTAGGAGTGCATCAGTCCTTAGATCTCGCAGGATACTGGACTAGATTGATCTCCATAGCAGCCAGTCAACCTTGACACCTTCAGCTCCTTCCTCCCTCCCTACCACTCTAAACCTGGGGCCAATGGGTAGTTAGGTGGTAATGAGTCCTGACTTATTTCAGCTCCAAGCAGAGTGGAGTAGCTTCCATTCAGATCTTTCTCCTTTGGATTAAAGCTGTACTCCAGATGGTAAGACATGGTTCAGGAGAGGCAAATGCCTTTGAGGGCACTGACGTGAGCAGAATGAAGCCATCTTTTTTTTTTTTTTTAAGATAGTAAAATCCAACAAAATATAACAGAACAAAGTCAATCAAAACAAACAAAAGCAGTAGAACCGGTACGGAACTTCAAAGAAAGATACTATGAAAACAATAGCTACTCTAGTATATCTTGTTATTTTCAGAATAGTTGACCATTCCAACAGGTATAGTAAAATCAAACCAAAAAAACACACAACAAAACCAATAAAAACAGAGTATAAAATAAGGCCAAAAAAATTAATCAGAATAAAGCAAAACAATGAGAACAATATTGGGCCTCGAAGACAAGACAGAGGAGAATCCCCTATTTTTGCTACATTGCATACTGTCCAAAGAGACGCTCAGGCTGCCAGCCCCAGGCCTGCAAAATGAACAAAACAACACTAGCATTTAGTTGTTTTATGTACCTTAGTTGCTATCAATTAAGACAGACCTCTGAACGAGCAGGTTGCTTTATGGGGGGGGCGGGGGGCAGAACTTTGTCCTTGATTCTTAGACTGCAAGCCAGTAGGCGTATGGTGGGGGGCACATGTTTCTCTTCCTAGGGTCCATGCTAGTCGTTCAGGCCCCTGGAAGGCAGACTTAGTTGTCTTCTGGTTGGAGGCACTCAGGCCCGGCAGGGCAGTCTCCCAAGAGGCCCATTTCTTTCTCTCCTTGGGGTCCACGCCTGTCACACAAGACCCTGGAAGGCAGACTTAGTTGTCTTCTGGTTGGAGGCACTCAGGCCTGGCAGGGCAAGCTCCCGAGAGGCCCATTTCTTTCTCTTCCTGGGGTCCAAGAAACAAGCCATCTTATACAGGGCAGAACCCAACTGTCTTGGTTACTTTTCACTCATTGCTGGGTCAAAACACCTGACACCCAAAATTAGGGAAAGACAGGTTTATTTAGCTTACAGTTGTTGGAGGTTTCAGTCCATAATCAGCTGGCTCCAAGGCAGGGTGGCATGGTACTGTAGCAACACTTCAAGGCAGCAGCCAAGCAAAAGCAGCCAGACTAAAGGGGCCAAGAGCAAGCCTCTTCTCCTCCCTTATATTGTACACAGGACACCCCCCACCCCAGGGTGAGTGTAGCATTCACAAATCTCCTTGTCTCCCTCTTGCACAGGATGAGGATATTTACAAAGTAAGAACCCTGGCTCCCTGCTGAGTCTCTCAGTTAAACTTCTGACCTTCTCAAATTGACACAATGAACAGTTAACTGATTGTGTTCTACACCCCAGGATGTAGAGCTGTTCAGTTAGTTAATTAATCTTCTAGACTTTTCAAGTTGACAGAATGTATAAACCACAACACCAACTTAGTTTGAGTCTAAATTATCTTGTGATCTATGTGATAACCTGTGTGGCTGTGTGATAACTCATGTGCCCCACATACAGTGCGTTAGCCATGCAACCTTCATGCGTTTTCTAAAAATGTTTTCACCATAGAGAAGAATATATTGTTAATCATCATGGCTTTAACACATGTTGTTTGTTCACCACTATGAGATTAGCACATACTGTTTGTACCAGGGTTCTCATGGCATGAAAGACGACACCTCCAGCCACTCTTTGGTTCAGTCTTCTTGTTCTGTGCATGTGCACTTTGCCCTGGGTACTGTTCTTTGCAGAGCTGTCGCTTGAGCTCCAGATGCCACCTCCAGCTTCCACCTTATGCTGTGAGTCAGCTCCCCTTGTCTTGCTGTGAATGTCGTAAATGCTGAATAATCCATTGCACTGAGGAAATTGCCCAACTCTTGGTATCTTTGTTTGGCAGACACATCAACTACCTTTGTCTCCTCCTACCCCCAGGGTGGCCCAACTCAGAGAGTATTTTGGTCTCAAGAGTGGGCTCCATGTCTGCTGAAGACAACCAGGCAGGTAGAAATGGCAGCCACTGATTCTGCCTAAAGCACCAGTACTACACTATGAGTGGAGAGTTAGACCCCAGGTTGACAGGTTCTCCATATGTACAGCTTCTGTGTCTTGTGTCCCCAACTCAAATGAGAGTACACTAACCTGGAAGGGCTCCTGAAAGTAAGGGACCCTGTCACTGAAACTCCACTAACTTCACAATAAATCTATATCTTACCATGACTAAAAATCATTACAAGTTCCAAATCAATCAATATTCAATGGTTTAAAAAAAAGGAGTAGCTTAATAATTCTATTTTAAAAGAAGACAGAAGAAGTGATGCACAGTGGCTATGGATTCTGTACAAAATTGGTGAGGCCCTTCTGCCCAGGCAGTGGAATGGGCCAGTGGGCTTCAAATTGCTCTATTTAATTGTTTGGAGTGGTATTTCTGTTCTGATTTCCTCTATGGCTACTCTTGATGCGTGTTGGTTCATAATGTGTATACTTTCTGGGAATGTGCAGCTTTTGCAGTCTTCTTCCTAATGCCACAAATTCCAAAGTCAAAGAATTGCATTGGAAATTAGGTATGTATGCTAATGTCTGCCAACCCAAATCTATCTTTGTCGATAGAGTTCCTCAGTAAATTTAGTGTTTGTTTCTAGACAGTTTGGATCTAACTGAAGAACCCAAAGTTTAGATGTTTTCTCTTCCACAGTGTTGTATTCACCCACTTAGCCTGAAGTTTAGGTTTTTCATCTTGAATCATTTCAAGCTAATGACTTTATTTGGAATATCGACAGCCGTAATTCTCTTCTTGACCCCAAATTTATCCTTGATACATCTTCCTAAAAGCCTTAGTAGTTCTGTTTGTTAGACAGGGAATACTTAAGGAAAAGTAGTAGAGAATGTCACCACTCAGGCAACAGGTTTACCTTTTCTTCTAAGTTCTCTGCCTTTTCTATGAGTAGTCCAGTATTTCAGCACTCACCGTGTCTCCTGACTGCAACAGCGGGGCAACTAGTTTCCTATATGGGAATAAAAGGTCCTCCAACCTAAGAAATACTAGGAGTAACTTTAATTTAATTCAAGAATTTGTTCTAGACACTTTTAGTTATTGGGATTACTTTGGTTGGCAAGTAACAGAAAACCAGACTAAAAGCAGCTTACATTGTGAAGGATAGTTGTTTACAAATACAAAAATTCTGCAAGCAGGGTATGATAGCATGGTTGAGAGCATCAGCAATGTCGAGGCTCTGTGTCTCCAGGATAGAACGGTTTTGTTTCTTCCACTAAGAGTGAAAAGATATTTGCTGAAGCTTCAGGCAATCTACTCACAAGTAACAGCATCCTACCCAGATCACAGGGCAGGAGTGGCAAAAGGAGAATTTCCTCCTGCAATTTTCCTTTATTGAGAAAGAATATCTTTCTTAGAAGTACTCCCAGAAGATTCTCCCTTAGTCTCACTGGCCAGAACAGGAACACAACCCCATGCCCAGATAATAGCCAGAGGACTTGGGACACTGGGCTGAATTAGACTGGCCACCCCCAGGGGGTATAAAGGTACCTCTCCTCCCCTGAGTGCACATCTTCCTGCAAAACACCATTCTGTCTGCTAGGATGCAGGGCTAGCCGAGGGAAAAGTATCTACTCCAGAGAAGGAAAGATCAAAAAAATAGAGGAGGCATCTAGCAAATGTCAAAACATTTGTGTAATCTTTTTGGAGATTCACTAAGTGAGTTTAAGAGCCACTTCAATTTTCTAATCCACTGATTGGAAGCCTTAGCAGGAGACATAGACAGACAGCAGAGAAGAAAAACAACCAGCACAAGGAGAGAGGGTAGAGCAAAGCAATGAAGAATTAAGAAATTACAAGGAGAGGGAAAACTGCAGAACACTGCCATGGCATAAAAGAGCATCCCTCATCTTGATGCTCATAATGAAAAGGTTATCAAGGGTCTCTGCAGATCCTTCAGGTAGGAGGAGGAAATGGGGCAAGGGGTATGGTCACAGAAAGGGCCTTCTGTAGACAGGGGTCAGTCCAGGTCTTCTAGGACCTAAACTTGTATAATTGAAAGGTCTTCCTTAAGAAAAGGGAAAAAGTACGGATGTGACATTAAGTATGAAAGTCACTACTTAAAATGAGGAAATAAATATGAGCAAGTAATTTTAAAAATATAACAAATCCAGAAAAATTCATTAGTTGTATCAACTGTTTCACACAAATCTTTCTTAATTTCTCTCTTCAAACTGGGCATGATGTCACACACTTGTAATTCCAGCACTCTGAGAGGCTGCGGCAGAATGACAAGTTCAAGATTCACCTAGATAATTTATCAAGATCTCAAAAGATCTCAGCAAGATTTCAAAAAATTAAAAAAATTAAGGGTGCAGCTCACTGTGAAGGCCCTAGGTTCAATCCCCAGTACCTTTAAGTAGGTACATAAATAAGCTCAGATCTCAAAAACAACCTACCTTTTCAAATTGATGATTGTCTTTCAATATTTTTGTAAAGAATATAAAATGTAAGTCAGCATAGATCCAGCATAGTCGGTATTTTTTTTAAAAATGTACTTTTATTCTGGTTGGAATACACAAAACATATGACTTCACACACAAATTTCCTCCCTTGTAGCAGTGTCAAGCCCTATAAAAATCAACTTTCATATGAAATCTGTTTTACCCACTTCCATTCAGATGAGGAAAAATCATGTATGATATAATTATAATTACATTTTGGTTATGTTCCTGACAGGGGCAAATTTCCATTTTGACAAGGTGAGAATAAGAACCAAAAACCTTTACTAAGAATCTTACGCATCTGATGAATCTTTCCTGGATTGGGTCTAACTTCACCATTTAAGCCTGCTTCTTGGTCACTATTCGTCTGCTTCCAGTGCCAGGCCCCTGAAGTGGGAGTTACCCTAATATGCTACCCTTTTGCTGCCATGAGACAAGACCAGTCAGGCTGGCGGAGCACAGCAGAGGTGTGCCTGAGTGCCATTCTCACTCCATGTGTTTGTGACAAGTGTGCAGAGACCAAGCAAACCTCACAAACATATTTCTCCTAGACACCAACTAGATGTATTCAGTAGTCAACTCTCGCTGGACCACATCCCCAAAAAAGTCCTTACAGCTACCCCAGAACCACCCAAAGCAACATGAAAATTGATAGATGGGAAGTTGACATGGAAAGAGATAATGGTCCTGTCTTGGTTACTCTTTACTCGTTGCTGAGACAAAACACCTGACACCCCAAATTAGGGAAGGAAAGGTTTATTTAGCTTACAGTTGTTGGAGGTTTCAGTCCACAATCAGCTGGCTCCAAGGCAGGGTGGCATGGCACAGGAACAACACTTCAAGGCAGCAGCCAAGCAAAAGCAGCCAGAGTAAAAGGGGGGAAGAGCAAGCCTCTTCTCCTCCTTTATATAGCACACAGGACACCCCCCCTCCAGGGTGGGTGTAGCATTCACAAACATTCCTGCCTTCCTTTGCACAGGATGAGGATGTTTACCAAGTAAGACCCCTGGCTTCCTGCTGAGACTGTCAGCTAAACTTTTGACCTTCTCAAATTGACACAATGACCAGGTAACTGCTTATGCTCTACACCCCAGGATGTAGAGCTGCTGCCTTACTTAATTAAACTGCTACACTTCTCAAGTTGACACAATGTATAAACTGTAACAGGTCCTAACCAATTGTAGTAAAAAAAAATATTATTCTTTAAAATTTCACTAAAACATAAGACCACATGAAAATGCTGCTGGGCCCTCCCAGAGAAGACATCTGTTTAAAGGGAACAAATGGTTTAGAGGATGATGGCACTAATAGTAAATAAATTCACCATTTTAGTATTTGTCCCATGAACCAATAGTTTTCAGCTTTCTGACTCAACTGTCCCTCAGTGGCAAAGGTAAGACACCAGGATTCTCACTTTTATTGTTAGCTTAAAGTCTCTTCCTGACATACTGGATGAATTCACTCCACGATCCTACAGTTTATCTCCAGGAAGTAACAAGCAGAGCAAAGCTGACTTCTCTTTCTTTTCTTTGATTTATCACTGTATTCCTTCCAAACTTTTCTCATGTACCTTTGGAAGTAAATTACTTAGACTTTGGTTTCTTTCCTCTCATGAGGTATTGAAAGGTGCTGTCACATCCCCAGTATTCAGCCTATACACAGCACAGAGGAGATAGCTCTGGAAATATATTTAGAAAGGAAATCTTGAGAAAGTATGTATTGATGTGAGTATAAATAATATCTTTTAACATATCAATAACAGCAGATACAAGTTTTGAGCATGTAAAACATGGCAAGTCACTTTATAATCATTGTTTCGTTTAGTCTTCACAATAGGAAGATTGTCTCCTAGGAAGTAAGGACAGTTATCATTCATCTGATAGAGCTCACAAAAGTGAAGCAGTCACACAGCTAGTACAATGCAGATCCAGGATTTCAACCTAGGTCTGTATAATTTCCCAGGCTCATAAACAGCACTCTTCTCTTACATAGAGATCATCAAAGCTGATCCTATAACAAGTATAGGGTATAGGAAAGTCAAATAAACCACTGTCTTAAGGGTTCATAGCCAATGTCATTAGTTGACTAGAACACTTGTCATCCAGTTTGGAAGCGAGGTCTACATCTACCTTCAGGTAGCTATCCCCAAATCACTGGACGAGGAAAGATTTGAAACCTGTTTTTCTTCATGCACCTAGTCTTGGTTGAGAGAAGAGACATGAGCTTAGGCTTACAAAAGGACCCCAGTCTCCCTTTCTACCCATTGGAATTTGAAATACTGTGTGGTTGATAACTTTACCTCCAGTAGTGTACTCTTTCTTGAGATAAAAGACTAATTAGAAAGTATTCTCATCAACTTAGTATGATTTAGACAACTATCATAATCATGAAGTCTAAAGATACACTCAATATTTCTTCCAATGATTTTTTTCCTCCTATAATTTCTCCAAATACAATGAATGTATGTACTTAGATTACTAAAAACTTCTCTCTTAACTATGCTTTTGGTTTATTCCAGAGTTTTTGGTATGTTGTGTCTCAATTTTAATTCATTTCAAGAGATTTTTAAATTTCCTTCTTGATTTTATTCTTTAATCCTTCAATTACCTGAGAGTAACTTTTAAAACTTCCATTTTTTTATAACTTCAAGTTTGATTCTGTTATTTCCTAGCTTTATTGCATTCTGGTTGGACAAGATACATAATATGATTTTAATTTTAAAGACAACTGTTGAGACCTGTTCTGTCTTATCATATGACTTATCCTGATGAATGTACCATGGCCCCCTGAAAAGAGTGCACACTCTGCAGTTATTGCATGCACTCTTCTGTAGACGTCTATTAGGTCCATGTGGACTAGTGCGCAATTTCACTCTGCTGCTACTGTGCTAATTTTCTGTCTAATATGTTCATAGATGAAAGTAGGGTGCTAATGTTCCCTACTATTATTGTATCAGAGTTTATTTCTTCTTTAAGTCTACTAAATATTTTCTTTATATATTTCAGTGTTCTGCTATTGGATGCATCTATATTTATAATTGCTATTTGTGTGTGTGTGTGTGTGTGGAACCAGGGATTGAACTCACAACCTTGCACCTACCAGGCAGTCACTTAAGCCACTGAGCCAAACTCCTAGCCCTAGTTTTTTGAGGCAAGTTCGCACTATGTAGCTCAGGCCAGCCTTGCGCTCGCACTGTAGCCCAAGCCAGCCTCGAACTCACAATACTCCTCCTATCTCATATAGCTGCTATTTCTTCAAGTTGAATTGATGACCTCTTTATCATTATGACATTCTTGTATCATTTTACAGCTTTTGATTTAAAGTCTATTTCATCTAATATAAACATAGCCGTTCCTATTTCCTTTTGTTTTCAATTTGCGTGGAGTATCTTATCTCTTCATTTATAGTCTATGTGTGTCCTCAGAAGTAAAATGAGTTTCTTATAAACATTATATAGTCAGTTATATTTTTAAATCAATTATCTTTTAATTGTAGTTTTGCTTTATATTTGAGATAGTTTTCAATACTTAAAATCTTACTAGACCCATATTGTAACTTGTTTTCTAGTTTTATTGAAGTTACTGTCTTCCATTTTTATAGTCTTCCTATGTGGATAAATGATGTACTCCAGTAGTGTGTATGTTATTTTTTATTTTTCTAGATTTTTGCTTTTTGGTTGCCAAGAGGCTTATAAAAAGAGAAACAAGAATGAAGAAGATGGCATAAAGCTTATGTGAATTTTCAAAAAGCATTTAAAAAGCAAATATTTGGATTTTCAGAGTTGAGAAAGAATTTAAGAATGTCAAAATGGTAGAAGTCATCAAAGAGATAATGATCTTTTGCCATTAAGTAATTTTGAAATGATAGAATTTAGCATTGTTGTAAAGTATACTTCTGTCATCCCAGTAATTGGGAGACTGAGGCAGGAGTATTTCCATAAGTTCAAGGCCAGCCTGTGCTACATAGTGAATTCAAGTCCATCCTGAACTACAGAGTGAGATTCCATTGAGAAAGAAAGAGGAAATATACTAATAAACTCCACGCTTACACTCCATTGCTCCCTACATTTTGTACTTCTGATGTCCTATTTTGCATATCTTTACCATATTAATGTAGTTATCTTTATTTAATTTTTATTCTTCATGCTAATGATATAAATGGTTTATGCACAATGTTAATAATATTAAAACAGTTCGAATTTGTCTGCATAATTACTTTTGTCAGACAATTTTACACCTTCAAATGTTTTCTTCTTACTCATTAATCTCTTTGTTTTCTTTGAGGAATTCCTTTTAGCATTTCTTGTAGGACAGATTGGTAAGATACATTCTACTTTTGCTTGGCTGAGACTGTTCTCAGATAGCTCCTTTTAAAAGTGGCTTGTCACATAAACATTACCAGGTTCTGGGTTGCTTGAATCTCCTGGAGTTAGATTCTAGGTCCTTTTTGTCTCAAAGAATTGAATGAAATGAGCAAAAAGCAGTGGCAAAGTTTATTTTAAAAAGTAAAGGTGAAGAGTGAGAGAGAAGCTGCCTCTGCAAAATGAGTTTGGGCTGAGTAAAAGAGGAAAAAGCAAGATAAATGCACACCCTGCAGAAGCAAGATCAGGCTATCACTAGGAAACAATGATAGCAAGCTCTCCGTGGCATCTATGTCCTTTTATACTGTCCAAATCTTGAGGAAACCCTTAAGAACTTCTACATACAGGTTCTGAGAGATAATGCTGGGATCCCACACCTCAGGCTGACAACAGGTCTGGCCAGGCTATTGAAAACCTGATTGAGTTCTCCTGAGAAGTCCACATACAGGGCTTTGGGAACTATTCTGTACATTTGTTATAGGATCTTGAAGTTAACATGTCGTGCCTTGTTATGGTTTGTGTTCAGATGCCCCCCCCCGCAAATCTCATGTAATCGTGGATGCAGCTGAGTCTGGAACTGGGATTGGTGGTGTGAGTGCTGTACCCACCCAGAGGTGGAGCCTGCATCCAGTGTAAGGGTGGGAAGAAGGTGTAGCTTTTCTCTTTTGCTGTTTGCTCTTGCTGTTTGCAGTGGCTATGAATGGCTGCCCCACCATACCACACTGCCTTGGAGCCAGCTGAGTATGGACTGAAACCCCCAAAACTGTCAGGAATAAACCTTTCCTTTCCTAATTTTGGGTGTCAGGTGTTTTGTCTAGCAATGAGAGAAAAGTAACAAGACATGTCTTCTTCTCCAGTCAGCTTTGCCACACCTAAATCTCCTATGTCACAAATGTGTTCATCTTCCTTCTTTTCTAAAATACAACTTTTCTTGGTACAGTATTTTTTGTTGGCAGCTTTTCCCTTTAATACTATAAATATCACATGGCGTTCTATCCTGGCCTGTAAGATTCTTGCTGAGAAATCTTCTTTCAGGTGAACTGGGGCACACTTATTTATTATTATTGTTTTCTCCTCTTGCCCTTGAGAACAGAGATTGATTGTAGCATGGCTTGTGGTAAATTTGGTTAAGGTGGCTTTTTTTCTAGATAATTGTAACTTTTTCTAGATTTGGGGAATTTTCTACTATGTCTTTGAATAAGACTACTACTGCTTTGGCATTCTTAATTTCTTCCTGAACTCCAAAAATTCCCAAATAATAACTAAAATTAGAAATTCCACAAGACCCACTATGCCCCTTCTAGGTATTTTCCCCAAAAAACTTAAGACATCATGCTATTGTGATACATGCATTCCAATGTTTATAGCAGTTCAATTTGTAATAGCTAAATCCTGGAAACAGCCTGTATACCATCAACAGATGACTGGATAAAGAAAATATTGTATTGTTATGTAATGCAATACTGACCTATAATGAATGACAAATTTGAGACATTTATAGGAAAATGGATGCACCTGGAAAATATAACATT
Source organism: Dasyprocta punctata (assembly GCA_004363535.1). Lineage (NCBI taxonomy): Eukaryota > Metazoa > Chordata > Mammalia > Rodentia > Dasyproctidae > Dasyprocta > Dasyprocta punctata. The sequence goes on along the minus strand of RJWM01007693.1, from coordinate 48,456 downwards.
GAGTGAAATAAACAAGACACACAATCTGAAATGCCATTTGAGAGAGGCAAAGCACAAAAAAAATGATAAAGGATGAAAAGAAAAGACAACAGGGTGGATCTCTTGCAACAGAGAAGTGGTCTAAGGGAGCAAGGATGAGGCAGCAGAAGGAGTCAAAGGAGAAATAAGTAGAAAAAGACAAGGCATGTACAGGAACCCAGTAACCTCAATGAATATAAATGTTATGCTATGTTTTGTGTTGATCCCTTTAAAGCCTCATGCAATCAAGGACATGGCTTTGCTGTTTGCAGTGGCCACCATGAATGGCTGGCCCTCAGCAATGCCACCCTGCTTTGCAGCCAGCTGAGTATGGACTGAAGCCTCCAAGAAGTGTAAGAAATAAAACTTTTCTTTCTTCATTTTGAGCATCACGTATTTTGTCTCAACAAGAAAAAAGGAACTAAGACAGAATTTAGCACCAGAGGAGTAGGGTCTTCACTGTGACTATACCTGACCATGTGGTTCAAGAGCCTTTGGAAATGGCTTGTGAGAGGAGTTTGGAAAGGTTTGGAAATGTCATCTGAAAGAGTGGCACTGGAACAGCTTAGGCTGGTCCATATGGGAGATTCTAGTCAGAGCTCAGAAGACCAGAAGGCTGATAAAAAACCTACTGGTGAAGACCAGGTTTGGGAGATTTCTGCTGGGAAGAAGGACTGCATTGGATGTTGGACTCTACATGATGTGTGTTATGGCTTCGCAGAAAGTTTGTCTGCATTTTGCTCATGTCCAGAGACTTTGCCTGAGACTGACACTAAGGGAAACAGACTGATTAATCTGGCAAAGAATGTTAAGGTGGTGGCATGGCTATTGTTGAGGGCTGTTAGCCAGATTTATGTTGCAAATCAAGAGCAAAGAGTCCAGCATGGTGATTTAAATCATTTTGAGTTTGGCCAGGAAGCCATGGACTGTAAAGGTAGAGCTAAGACCGTGACTGCTGAGAAAGAAAAAAGAAATTTTAAAAAATGGCCTGGGGCCATCTCACGAAGCAGCAGGTCTCTATCCTTTGCAACCTGAAATGGCAAAAGTGAAAGAGTTTGCTCAGAGGAGAAAGCTGCAGAGCACCATGTTCCAGTGTGGCTACAGAGGCTACAAGAGTTTCCAAAATGGCAGCAGCCACACCAGATTCCAGAATAGCAGTGACATAGAGAGCCTGTTCCTCACTATCAGGTTCAGAGAGCTCAGTGATCCACACACTCGACCCCTACAGCCAAGAGAGAAGAAAGCCTGGCTACTGCTCCAGCTGGCAGCAGACGTTGGCAGCATCCATGTGGCGCTGGTTTTAGGTACAAGGAAAATTCATGAATTCTGAGGATAAGGCAGCTTCCACCCTGACTTCAGAGGGCAATGTGTGAATCTGCAAGTGTGAAACCAAAAGTGCAATTGAGAGCCCAGAAGTTTAAAAAATCCAGGAACATAGATCATCCAAGGAAACTGCAAAAACTGAGCAGAGTGGGCTTAAGAGAGAAGCTGTAGGAGTTAAAACCCTTGAAAGTGCCATGGGGGTGGAGTCACTCAGGCCTTTTGGAGCTTACAACTAGATTGCTTCAGATGTTGAGCATGGAACTTCAGGACTTAATGTTCACCCTGCTGGATTTTGGACTTGCTATGGTTCCAATGCCTTGTATTCCCATTTGTAACTTTTGGAATGGTAATGTTTATCTTGTGCCTTTATATGTTGGAATTGTTTAACCTCGTTTTCATTTGTACAGGGGGTTACAATTAAAAGTTTGCCATAAATCTCAGAGATTTGAAACTTGGACTTTTTAACAATGCTGAAACTGTTAGGACTTTGGTGACTCTGGAAGATGGACTAAATGTCCTTTTCATAAAATATGTGCATGAGTCTTTGGGCGACCAGGGTTGGAATGTTATGGCTTGTGTTGACCCCCCCCTTAAAGCCTCATGCAATAATGGACACAGCTGAGTCTAGTATTCATGATTGGTTTGTTATCTAGCACTGGGATTGGTGATGTGAGTATTGCACCCACCCAGGGGTGGAGCCAGTATACAGTGTAAAAGTGGGAAGAAGGCATATCTTATCTCTCTTGCTGGTTCATGCTTTGCTGTCTGCAGCTGCTGCCATGAACAGCTGGCCCTCAACAACATCACCCTGCCCCGCAGCCAGCTGAATATGGACTGAAACCTTGAAGAACTGTAAGAAATACACCTTTCCTTCCTTCATTTTGGGCATCAGGTATTTTGTCTCAACAATGAGAAAAAGTAACTAAGACACATTATATACCATAACATGAGCTAAGATTAATAATATCAACAAGAATAAAAATTGGGACAGGGGAATTGGAGGAGAAGGAAGGGAAGAGAGAATGAAGAGAAAGAATTTAGAAAGAAATGGTTGGTTGGGTGTGGTGGTGCACACCTGTAATCCCAGCACTCAGGAGGCTGAGGCAAGTGGATCACTGCAAGTTTGAGACCACCCTGGGTGACAAAGTAAACTCAAGGCCAGCCTGAAATGCATAATAAGACCCTGTCTCAAAAAGGCCAAACAAAAAAAAAAGTAAAATTAAAAAATAAGAAATAAACTGCATTATTTGCATGTACCAGCTTCACAAGATGATTGTAAACTACAGGTACTATAAACATATACTAAAAAAATTTTAAAAAGTAAAAAATGTATACCCCCAAAAAAGGATACTATAAAGACAAGTAATCTCTGGCATGAGTTGGAGTACTGGTTTTGTTTTGGAATTTTATATTTGAAAAGTATCTGCTTTAGTATAGTGTGAGCTAATTGATGCAATACTCATTGAATAAAATCCTTACAGATCAAGTAAAAAATTTTTTTGTCTTTTAATAATGTCTCAAAATTCACATACATTTTCTGCCATTCTTTTTATTCTTTTTTATCTTTCAGTTGTATATTTTCAAATATGCTGTCTTTAAGCACACTCTTTCTTCCACTTGATTTATTCTGTTATTGGTATCTTTGATTACATTCTTAATTTTATTTAATGTATTTTTCAGTTCAAGTGTTTCCATTTGACTTTTAAAAATTGCTTCCATCTTTCTTTTCGGATTGTCCCTTAGATTATTGAATTGTTTTTGTTTTCCTGAAGCTCATGACTTTCCTTAAATAGCTCCATCTGAGTTCACCCATACTGATTATTATATGGTGAGATTTTGGTGCCTTATTTTGACCTTTAGGTGAGGTCACTGTTCCCTGAAAGTTCTTGATGCTTATTAACATGTGATGTCACTTGTATCTTGAAGGAGTTGGTGTTTATTCCATTCATCATTATATGGGTTTATTAATGCCTATCTTTCCAGACATGCTAAGCAGATTGCTAATTTCCCCTGAGCATGCAATCACTTTCACCGGGCAAACACTAGATGGTGCCATAAATCCAAATTTGACCCATGTCAGGTCTTGGTATCTTGTTTCAGCACTTGAGGGCAATCCAAGCCCAGGTTTATCCCCATTCTACAGTAGACTTGTTCAGCATGAGCTGGGGAAGTACCTAAAAATGATAGTAAGACCCCACAAACGTATCTCAGGAACTGGAGTTGGCTGGGTTTAGCCCAGATAGCTCATTCACAGTCACTGGCCTATAGTCAAACACTGCAGGATTCTGCTTGACTCTAGGAAGAATCATCATGTAGGGCTAGGTTTCCTTGTCAAGACATGGTACATACATTTTCTTTGTTCATGCAGACAGAGTTGTGACTGTGGTTGAGGGAGGAATGAGGTGTGAAGTCTGGCTAATAATGCCATAATATCATGTCATACTTTGAGCCCACAGCCAGGCAGAACCAGAGCAATGCTTGGGCAGGACCAAAATCCCCCTTTAGTATGAGCTGCCTACTGCTGAGTGGTACTCATTGTGTATGATTACTGCAACCAGACAGGTGATGCTGGCCAAAATAGAAATATGATATATCAGACTGGTGCCACATATCTCTTTCTGGCACTGGGAACATTCTAAAAGCTTTGTCCATGGCCTAGGTATGAGGGCCATTAGGATCTTCCCAGTGTGAGGTTTAACCAATCTGGCAATGTGTTAAGGCAAAGTCCTCTCCTTACTACTTTCCCCTACATCCAGCCAATTAAGTCTTGCTCTGTGCTATGCTACGTGGGGTTGGGATAGTATCAAAAAAAGGCCATTCTTTGGCCAACTAGGTTTATACCAAGCTGGGTTACAGCCGAGTCTCACAGTTTCAAATACTTACACAATCTCGGGGATGTACCCAGCTCCATGCTATAGTTGGTAATGACAGAGGTGAACCGTAAGTCTGTCCCACTAAGGTGCAGCTTTCTACTTTTTAGGAATGTTTTAGATTTCCAGAAATTTTCAGCAGATCTTTCCCCACAACTACACTGGAGCAGGCCCAGTGGCCCTACCTATGAGCTCTGGCAAATGTCTACGGGCTTTTGTTTTCTGCCTGTTGCCTGGGTATCACCAACATATGCCCATGGCTGTGACCCAAGGCCAGTTCCTGGGTTAGCTTTCTTAACTTGCTCTCCAGTGTATGAAGTTTAGTTGATATTGGAATCACGAAGTATGTGTCCTTTTCAAATAGATGTCTCTTATATAGCAGTATGCATTTGAGTTTCCTCCATATATTCCCATGGCCTAATAGATTATTTCCTATGAATGGATCATAGTTTGCTTATCCTTTTGTTTAGGTGAAAAATACCTTCATTATTTCTGGGCCTTGACAATTATGAATAAAATTGCAGCAATTGCTCCTGTGCAGACTTTTGTATAGATATAAGTTTTTAGTTCTATTGAGAGTTTGGTTACTAGATCCTTTGCTTTTTCAGCTTTATAGGAAATAACTAAACTCTCTTCCAAAGTTGACTGTATCATTTGTAATTCCACCTGCAAATGAATGTTACTATTGCTCTAAGCCAGCATCTGGTAGTATCGAGTGTTTGGATTTTAACTACTCAAAAAGTTGTGTAGTGATGCCTATATTTTCCTATTTGCAATTCCCTAGTGAAATATGACCTCACACTTCTTTTCTTATGCTTGCTTACCATCTTCTTTAAAAAATATGTAGTTCAATCATTTATTCATGTTTTAGTTGGGTTGTCTGTGTTATTCTTATTAAATTTTTTTTTTTTTTTTTGGCGGCACCGGGGATTGAACTCACAACCTCGCGCCTGCCAGGGCAGGCGCTTAAGCCACTGAGCCAAACTCCCAGCCCGGTTTTTTTGAGGCAGGGTCGCACTATGTAGCTCAGGCCGGCCCTACGCTCGCGTTGCAGCCCAAGCCAGCCTCGAACTCACCACACTCCGCCTACCTCAGCCTCCCGAGTGCTGGGATTAAAGGCGTGCGCCACCACGCCCAGCTTATTCTTATTAAATTATAAGAGTTTTATGGGTCTTGGATTCCAGTGTTAATCAGATGTGTTTCTGTATTCTCTTCTAGTCTTTTCTTCTCTATATGATTACTGTGTGATTCCAGCTATATACAATTTTTAAAAAGTAAAAACTACAGAAGTAGTAGATAGAGCTGCTGTGATTTATCATTTAATGAGAGACACCTGGGAAAGAATGCAGCCATGACAAGCCTCTGATGGGAAAGACTCAGCTGAATGGAGTTGTATCAGTATTAGCGACCTGCTCAGAACTGATGAAGTGATTTGGACAGCAGCGAATTCTGTGTTGCCATCTCCCTCTCCCTGCTCTATTCATGTGGAGGTTAGTGCTTCTGGCTGACTGGTGTCTAGTGAGATGACTAGGGCCAGCCTGCCCTCTAACATGCCATTTAGACAGACCAACCTCACTCATCAAAGGAGGATGGGCAATTTCTCTCTCTGCCCTGAAGGCCAAAATAAACAAATACTTTAATGCCAGCCCTTGGGGACCAGATACCTTTTATCCAGTTCCTCAGTATTAACATCTCAAATCCAGAGGGCTGAATGTCTTTGTTCTGAAAAGGTCACAAGAAGAGCATCTTGACTCCAATCAGCATTCTTAAGCAGTCCTTGAGGTCAGCCTATACCAAAAAGAAACCAGTTTCACAAGGTGACAACAAACTAGGAGGGACAATGAGTTTAAAAATCTTACCTAATTACATAGAGTCCACAGTGTCATATGAACATGGGCACTGATCTGTGGTCCTCTTTCTGTCACTTCATGCTCGAAGGTGACATCTCATTCTAGGGACTCAGTTTCCTCCTTCTGCAAAGACAATAAACCACAGCAGAATGAACTCCCCAGTCCTGGCTCCACTTTCAAATTACTTGACAATCATTTTTATTTTTAATTTAATGAATAGGGATTCCTGTGCCCATGGGTAGGCTTGCTAAGTTGGGACCCCTGGGAATCCTTCAACTTCCCTTTGATGCTGAGGCAACCAGCTGGATGCTCAGTAAGGCCATGTTTGAGAGCCAATTAACAAAACAGACTAATGATCTTTTGTAGTAGGAGTTTTAGGAAAATATTTAATTATGTTTTATTAAAATGTGGGCACTTTTTGTAAAGGTAGAGAAATCAGTTTCTAAGGGAAAATAATTCTACCAGTCAGATCTCCATGCTGTCATTTGTCATTATGAGCACATTTCTGAGATTTGTGTTTTTATTGATTTGTATAATTATAACCAGACTACAAAGACACATCTGCCTTTTGCATTTTTACTTGACATTATCTTAAAAGCATTTTCCAATGGTTTATGTATTTTTCATAGTGAATGTTTCCAAAGTAAATTGCATTAGTTGTAAGTACTGCACAGGCCCTTCTTTACTCTGCCCACTCCAATTTATTGGGTACGCTGAGCTAAGTGAATTGGACCGCTTGCTTTGTTGCATAGCCTTTCATTCTGAGGGTTGTGAGGCAAAAGATGGAGCATCTAATATCCTTTCCTGGCCTTTGTGTAGTTCTGACAACCTACATCCTGCTCACAAACTGCCCTACTTTGACATTTGTGCCGGATGAAGACAAATTCATTGAGTCAAATGCTTCTATGAGAATCCAGCATGGAACATTTTCTGTGGCCTTTTGACTCCTCTGAGTGCAGTAGTATTGATGCTGATTAAGCAGATTAATGGAAAAACAAATGGATCTTGCTTAGAAAATACCTCCTGACTATTCCCTATCAGATTTTTGTTTGTTTGTTTGTTTCATTTTTATTATTTGCTGTGGCTTGTTTGGTCATTTTAAGGGCTATAGTGAGCTTTAATATTAAGTGAAATCTCAAGTCAGGAAGCCCATTCATCAATCCAATCATAAGTTCCTTAGACTGAATAAAAGGCAAAAAGTTCAGGAAAAAATTGTGGGCAGATATAATGCTCAAGGACTGGTAGATGCAGGGGCATCACCAACCCCTCTTAACTTCTCATAGATGACAGAAGGCAGAAAATCCAGCTAACCACTCAGGAGGAAGCTGAGACTTAGAGAGGCAAAGGAACTGTCCTAAGGTTTCATGGGGCTTGTGTGGCAAAGCTTGTGGGCCATGACTGGTGCCTTCTCTTACCTTCTGTTGTCCCACACAGATGAGAGTGCTGACACGGGGCATGTGTGATGATAGTTTCTCCTTTTGAATGTTCTGAGAGTTCACATTCTTTTCCTTCCTATTTATTCCCTTCTTCTCCTCCTTCCTTCCTTTCGCAGAATTTGTTAAATGTTAGGAAAACTCAGTACACTCTACTAGAGTTGCACAGATTCACCTGCCATTGGAGTGACAGACCAACCCAGAGGCAGCTTCCTGTCTAGTGTGACAAGCAACATAAAGGGTTTTAGAGCTGGGTGTCGTGGCACACATCAATAGTCTCAGCACTCTGGGAGGTTGAAGCAGGAGGACAGTGCACTGGAGCCCAGCCTGGGTAACTTAGTGAGACCCTATCTCTAAAAAGAAAGGATGGAAGGGAGGGAGGGAAGAAGAGTTGGGAATGTAGCTCAATGCAAATTTGAATTCCTAGTGCAAAAAAAAAAAAAAAAAAAAAAAAAAAAAAAAAAAAAGAAGGTACTGGGAATTATGGGAGGACAAGTAATAGGTCCCTATCCCAGACTGGAGAAAGTGGAAGAGGGGCTTTATGACATGTGTAAAGGACTACAGGACATTCTATGGAGGGCCCAATGAATGGACAACAAAAGGGTTGAAGATCATAACAAGACAGCAAGTAGACAATCTTGGTTACTTTTTCCCTGGTTCAACACTTACAATTTAAGGGGGATTAGGTTTATTTTGGCTCATGGTTTCAGTTTATTGTAAGTTGACTCTAAGGCAGAAACAGATGGTGGAGGGAATATGGCAGAGAAAAGCTGTTCACCTTGTGGCAGCCAGGAGTCACAGAGAGAAGGAGAACTGGGGACAAGAATACACCTTTCCAGGTCATGCCCCCAGTGACCTACCTCCTCCAGCCAGATCCCACCTCCTAACAGCACGTCAACTACATCTCCTGAATGATTCAAATCACCCTGTAAACACACGAGACATTTAGGGAACACTTTAAATCTAAAGCATGACGTTCTGCCTTTGGTCCTTCAAAGACTTGTGTCCATCTCATTATGAACAATTTAGTCCATCTCTAAGAGTTATCAAAGTCTTAAATCTTCCAGGAATGCTGAAAAGTTCATGTCAAAAATCTCTGTTGAGACACAAGGCAAGCTCCTAGCTGTAAGGTCCTACAAAAATGAAAGAGAAATTTAAGTACTTCCAATATACAATGACACAGAGTAAGTACAGTAAATCCCTGATTTAAAAACATTCGAGTTGCAAACTTGTACAGATATGAACAGACCTCACATTAAGAAAATTTGTGGATGCAAACAAATCTTGGAAGTAACTCATGTCTGCTGAACATTGTCACAGTGGTGCTGTTTTGTGCTTATTGCACAGTGCAATAGTGTACAGCAGTGCAGTGCTCAATCAGAGCCCAGTGTGTCCAGAAGCAAGAGGTAAGGCAGTAGTGATGTGGAGGGGATGAAAGGAAGCATAAAGCAATATCCATGGAAACAAAAGTGAAAATACTGTACTGTACCACCATTTTAAGGTAACTGCATAAGTAAAAATAGCTTATATACAGCATTTGTATGTATGTTTGGTTTTTTAATGCTTTGTGTTATATATTTGTTTCAAAAGAATATAAAACTCACTTTGTCAGACTTACAAATGAATCTGACTTACAAACATTCTCCTAGGAATTGATCATGAGTATAAGTCGGAAACTGACTCTATTCCCATTTCAAAAGGGAAGAATGGGGAATAGAAAGAAATCAGCCCAAAGCAAGATTGAAAATGAGCAGAACAAACAATAAATAAATCCTGTAGCTCCATGTCCACCCCCCAGGGAAGGTTGTGCTTCAAATACCTTAGGTAACTCTGCCCCTACAATTTTTCTGGTTTCAATCCTCATAGCCTCTTTCTGCTAGAGTGTAACATACATGACTCCAGTATACCCATCAGTGAAGTCCAACTAAAACTGAACAAGAAGACTACATGTGATCCTGTCCAAAGCCACTCAGACAGGGAGTAGGAGAAAGGGTGGGTTTATTGTCAGGTGTCCCGCAGAGACTAATGTCCACCCAAGAGCAGAGATGAGAATCTTACTTTTACTTTGATATCATGCTTATTCTATAGGGCAACCTTGCATTGGTGAGCTGTTATCAAGCGTGGTTACAGAAACAGAACGGTGAGAAAGGGATGGTGGAAAGTTTTTGGTAGAACTTTCCAACTGTGTGATGCTACATTCACGTTGCCTCACAGAACCATCAGTCTCTTTAGCAAATTTGGCTGTGTCAATTTTCCCAGGCAGCTTAGCTGTATGGTTAACCCATGGTGTTCCACTTTCACCCAACGAGGTGATATCTTCTCTCAAAACCTCCTGGACCTGGCCTTTACTGTCTACTTCCCTACCAGTGTTTTGGTCTTCTAATTGCTGACCAAAATCTCTCATTAAGTTCAAGATCAGCTTATAGAATTCTAGCACTTCTCCAGGTGGCATCTGCAAACTGTTCCAAAGTCCTTCTATGTGGGAGACAATTTGAGTGGGTCCCCTTGAATGCAGAACAACTGCTGCAACTTTAATTATATCGAGACTTATTTCCTTATATTGATATATACAGAGCTGACTATGGTATTTCCTTCTCTTCAATTGGCTCTAAGCATTGCAAATAAGGCTAGCTGAAGTACTGGTATGTAATCTCTAAAGCCATCAGACAGTCCTGTTTCCTCCCTTAGTGATCTCTGTAAAATATATAGGCACAGCGGAATGGTAGAGCCAGTGAGATCCAGGAATGTCAACTGGGTATGAGCCTTAAGAAAAAGGCTGTGAGTCCTCAGGGCATAAAGTTTACATATCTGACACTAAGGTACCTGTATATAATCTCTAAAGCCATCAGACAGTGTCCTTTTTCCTCACATAATGACCTCTGTAAAATATATAAAGCACAGCAGGATGGCAGAACCAGTGAGCTCCAGGAATGTCAATTGGGTGTGAGCCTTAAGAAAGAGGCGTGAGTCCCCAGGGCATAAAGTTTGCATATCAGAAACTGAAGCAGCAGCCTCCTAAAACAATTCAGTTGCTACCTTGATTGGGTTATGCAAACTGATCCCTCTGCATATCTTTATCTCTGCATTTTGCAGAAATACCTTCTTCACTACCTGGCTAGCCAGCTCCAGTGACTCACGTAGTTCCCACCATCCACACTGTCACTCATCCTCAAGTCACACCCTTTCTTCACAAGATAATAAATCCTGGGAGAGGACTAGGATCAAAGGCTTTGTCCACATGTTCTCATGGGGATTGGACTCAGGACCCCTTGGCTGCCCTTAACTTTGAATATGTCTCAGTGCCTTTACTCTTACCATGGGTTGCATTGGAGGTGGTAAGATTGGAATTAACTTGCCGGGATTCCAAAAACATCTCAGTGAAATTATAAATATAACTTCTTGGATTGTGAGGAAGATTAGAGAAAGGATTACAGTACTTGGATTACCCTACTCAATATTTGGGATTACAATACTTCTACAAACCAGTTCTAAAGGCTTTCAAATCACATGGTCAAGTAGTCACTGCAACTAACCCTCTTCTCTGGTGCTAGTATCTGTATTAGTTACTTTCCCATCCACTCGGACAAAATGCCAGTTATCCACAGTTTCAAGGAGAAGTTTATTTTGGCTCATGTTTTCTGTCCATGCTCATCTGGCTCCAAGGCAGAAACAGGATGGCAGAGGAAAAGCTCCTCCCTTAATTATAATCTTCCAGATCAGGGTCCCAGTGGCCCACCTTCAACCAGGCCCCACTTCCTAAGTTATCTACATTCCCCCATCATCCAATCACCTTTCAAACACATGAGGCATATGTAGAATATTTCAGATGCAAATCACAACAGACAAAATGGAAAGGGTGCCAGCTTAGTCATAATTGGTCATTAAATTTCTCCTGAGAGTGTGGGAAAGGACCCTAACAGTGTGTACCTGACACATGTCTGTGGGAAGACTGAAACCTGAATGAGAAATGGTGGTGGTCGAAGTCAAGGATGCACTGTGAGAAAGACAAGAAATCAGAGAACATCTCTGGAGCAGTACCTCCTGCTACAGGGCTACCAAATTCCAAGGGGTGCTCACTTACTGCTCCCAACCTGCCCCAGAAGGGTCCTCAAAGCAGAAAATAAATAAAGTGACAATTTAAATTTCTAAGCCTTATCTTTCTCTGGCCGCACACTCCGGGTCATTGATTCCCCCAGGGCAACCAAGCTGGCTTTCAGAACACAGTGTTTCTGGTTGGGTGGAATCCTGCAGCCTCAGAGAATATGGCCCCTGACCACTGCTGGAATGAAACACGCCCACCTACAATGCAGGTTAATTGGGTTTTTGTACCTCTAAATTCATTATTAATGGCCAGAAAAGATGTCACACTGGTGTTTTATTTTTTCTTGTTATCTAAATAAAGCAGACATTTAAAAAATACAGGCCTTAAAGGATACTGCCAATTTTTCTTCTAAAAAATTCACTGGTACAAAATAGCTATGGTACCAATTCATACTGAAAATTGCATTTTCCTGTTATATGCTCTTCATGATTATCACTCAGATGTGCTGTTTTGGTTTATAGATGTAAGATGCTGGCCTTTTAGAAAATGTAAAGGGCAGGCTGGGGATATAGCTCAGGATAGCACTTAACTAGTGTGCCCAAGGTCCTGGGTTTGCACCCCAGCATTGTTTAATGAAAAAGCAAATGTTAAGTTTACACCTAAAGCAAAATGTAGTGATAGAGCATGTCCTTCTGTAAGAGGGGTATCCCAGTGCACTGAGCGTAAAACTACTCACCACAGTGAGCAGCATATGCCTGCTCCAACAGGAGCAAGCTGTAGCTGTGCGCATCTGGGTAAGCTGAGGGCTCCATCTGAGCCCTGAAAGGCCAGGAAGTCTACTTTGGTTGAAGAATGCTGAGAGCCTCTTAAAAGTGCGTGTGTAACTAGGAAGAAGCTGTGCTCTTTGACATTCTCACTCTTCCTGTACCTAATTAGGCAGGCCCCCAGTGGGACATAAAGCTGATAGAAAACAGGACTGATAAGTTTTCTGTGGATGAATCAGAAAATATCTAGAGTAGAACTTGCCTAGGTGGGGTACTTCTGTGGCTATCTCCAGGCAGCTGGGGGAGGGAGTCAGCAAAAGCAGAAAACACCTATTGCAAGGGTTGATTGAAAAGGAGAGCAGATGAGGACCAACTTCACTCATTGTGTATCAGATGAAAGACAACAATATCCTTTGCTTTGGGCTCTTTGCTACTCATAGCATGTAGTGTTTTAAACTTAAGAGTCATAGTGGTATTGTTTTTTAAGTCAAATAATATAACCTTATTATAGGAATAATCTTTTAACTGGGGAGTTTGGATTTCATTATAAAATCATTTCCACTCAGGTCATGGGCTAACTTTGGGTGATTTCATCTATTGCCATGCTTCCAACAAAGAAGATCACTAGACATTATCAACTAGTCTTATCTTTATCTGAATTTGTTACTGAACTTCCTTATCTGTTAGGCACACAGTCTAACTGTTCTCTGTTCTCTGGATAAACTGGGAACAGTTAGAGGGCAGACAGTACAGAAATAACAAGAAGAAATGAAGAAAACTGTAGTTGCTGAGTGACTCTTTCACATTTCTGATTTAATTTAATCTTCACCACAAATCTCAGAGGTAATGTTTATTTCTCTGTTTTCCAGCTGAGGATGCTCATATTCAAAAGAAAGGAATGTAACCAGAGAAAGTGTGGTAGGCAGAATTCTAAAATGATTCTTGGTGACTCTTGTCTTTCTAGAAGTCCCTTCCCTTGAATAGCATTGGCCTCAGTTTCCTAATTATGTCATGTTACATGGAAAAAAGGTTGTTTAGCTATAATTAAGGTTTCGTATTTGTTGACTTAGTGTTAGTCACAAGGGACATTATCCAGGTAGATTTGACCCAATTATATAAACCTTTTACCTCTGTATATAGAAATCAAAGATAGAGGAAGTAAGAGATTTGAGAAAAGAAATTCAACCTGAGGGAAATTCTCCATCGAGTCACTGGGAAGAAATAGAGGTGGCATTAGGAGAGGAGAACAGTCCCAGTAGACAGTAATGAACTGAGAAGCCCCGTATCCCCCCCAGGGACTGACTTCTGCTGAAAACCACATGCACTTTCCAGGCTTGGGACAGGAAATCAGCCCAGCTGACACCCCAGATACATCCTCATGAAACTCTGAGCAGAGAGCCCAGCGCAGCAATGCTGGGCTTCTGACTGAAATAGAAACCCAGTGAAAGAAAGTGGGTGTTGTTTTAAACTGCTTAGTTTACATCCATTGGTTGTATAGCAATAGAAAGTGAATACAGAAGGTAACGAACTGGAATTTAAATTTGAGGAATTCTGGACATAAGGTCATTCCCCTCCCCCTGCAGAAGCTGCTTCTGCCTTCCAGTCCATCTGTGAAGAGAGACGAGAAGTGTTTACTGGACAATTAGGTTCTACAAGTAGTTATTGAGAGCCACTCTCTTCACAGCCCTCGAGTGGACAGTGGATTTACAAGATGATTAAGACTGGACAGCATCCCAAAACAGGCTGGCTGCCTAGCATGAAAGACAAACTAGAGGCAGATGGCAGTCATGCAAACAGTGTGCTGTAAGTGTCAGACAGGGAAGGCTGCAAGAAAAGAGACTTTGGGCTTGGACGTGAAACCTAGGTTGGAAGCCATGGGTGAGAGGGGCAAGTGCATGTGTGAGGAGGTAATAGCATTGGCAAAAGCAGAGTGGCAAAGCACACAGTATATTTATGCTATGATAGGTAGCATGTGGTACCTGGATTGCTAAGTATATGTGGAACAAGTGGGAGATGGAGCTAGAAACATGGATTGGAGCAGATGGAAAGGGGCCTCACATGCCATGACAGAGCTGCAGAGCTATTTCCTCCAGGGAAGAATATCTCGGTTCTGCCAGTCGTGTCTTCCCAGGGACTCCATCAAAGTCAATAGACAACTTAGCAGATAACATTCTAGGCTGTCTTATATGCACTAAATTGCAAGTTCCAAGACCTCCAATAGCTGCCATTCTATTGGCTATTTTTTTCACTTCATTTAATCTGTAATTAATTCAACAAACATTTGCGCATGGGGCTCTTCTTGCTGGACATTTTCAGGCCCATGGCATACATAAATTCCAATTTATTGATAGGATTGTCAGGCTAATTTGACCCTGCCTTGGTTTGAGAGGATTTGTAGAAGAATGGATGGGGTTAAGGAAACCTTTTCAGAAGGCAGGAGATGAGAATCTGACTCCTGGAAAGTGAGGAAGGAAGGGGTCAGAAAATACCAAAGGCTTCCCTTTTCCAAGACATCCTGCAATTCTCCATGCCCAAAGGACCCATTCCTTTTGATGAATAGCAGACTTCAGCAGCAAGATTTATGCGAGTTACCAGGACCAATTCATAGTTGGCAATTGTGCCTTGCTTAATTAGCTGCTGAGGGCTGAATTACGATGCATTCTTTGCCTTAACTACATAATGGCTTTTCTTCATTAAAATTTGACATAATGACACCATAAGCAACAAAACAGTTCAAGGAGCATTTTGGAAGAGTTGCGTTTTTTTCCTGTAGCAGACCTCACCTCCCCACTCTCAGGGTTACAGCTTTTCAATCCACCATACAGAAGAATGAGAAATGCTGGTATTTGGAATTGTTTGGGATCTTGACTACAGTGCTTGTTTTGTGAGTGTGGTAGTCAGCTCTGACTAGCTGCAACAGACGAAGTGGCTTAAGCAAGTCATGTGTTTGGGTTGCAATGAGGGCTCCCTTCCAAGTTGCAGATTGCTGGCTTTTCAGCTATGTCTGGTGTCTCTTTTCACTAATTCTATAATGTCTAGATTCTATCCTTTTCACCCTATAACTTCAGTGTCCTTAAGGGTCCTTCCTCTAAATACAAGTATTGGAAGTTAATGCTACAACATACAGAATTTGAGTAGACACAATTTTGTCAACATCAACAGTTGTATAAATTTATTAAAACTCATAGATTTGTATACTTTTAATGAGTTTATTACAGACAAACTATACATATATAAAATTGTTTCTAAAAATTGAATAGGTCAGAAGCAATCAGAATTTGGTGCTGCAGATTTAATGCAAACCTTTAAAAAAATTTTTAAAAAGTTCTCACTCCAGCATGAAGAAACTCAGTCGCCAGCTGCTCAGGGGGACAGTTGTAGCAGAGATCACTCTTCTTGAAACTTCTCATTCCACTGGGCTTATAGCTGCCTCAGTGACCAGGCCCCATAGGACAGGAATGGATGCTTTCTCTGTACCTCTGGATCTTGAGGTGTCTCCTGCTCATCCCCAAAGAGCTTTGCACACTGTAACTCTTGCATTCCACTTGGCTTTAGAGACTCCAAGAATCCAAATAAAGACTAATGCCTCAGTTTGAGAAATTGGGCCATTGGCCACCTCCACTTGGAAGTAAGGTATTTCCAAAGAGTGGTAGGAGAGCTGGGGTGTGAATAAAAGGTCTCAGATACCCATTGACTTAATATTGTACCTGTAGACTCTTCCCTTGTCCCAGGACACCCCTCAGGTGGATGCTTCCCCCAAGCATTCATTCTCCAACACTCTCTGCTCTGCTTTTGTGTCCTTCATGGACTGTGTTTATGCCTTAGGCTCCCCAGAATGGCTTTTAGATAATGTGCTGGTGGATAGTAATGACCTGCCTGGTCTTAGAGTTGCCTCCGAATGTAACAGAAGCAAAGCATTCTGCAGACAATGAATCCCAAGGAGTCTTGATGCTTTCAGTGTAATCCTTATTGAACTCTACTTGGTCTATCCTACTATGCCTAGGGGACTTTCCTAAAACTCCAGATGAATCATATCATTCAGCTATTATAATTCTTCACTATCCATTCAGAAAGTTTACCAAATATCTACTGTTCTCAGCACTAACCATGTAGAAATGAATTAAGACATTGTTCTACCCAAGAAATTGCTGTTTGGCAGAGGCAGATAGACCTGTATTTTCTGAAAGGAGATGAATGTCACAGAGGGCTGCAGCTGGATGGAGATGATGGATTTAGGAAAGCCAAGAGAGGGAGATGTCACTGCTTTCTTCACCTCAAGTGGGTGTCAGGAAAAGCCTCAAAGAGAAAGTGACCACTGAATAAGGTCTGTAATTTAGAAGGTAAGATATTCTTGGAAGAGGAAACTGCATCAAATAAGGTATGAAACAGTGTAGACCTCTTAGTCACATTTTTTTTAAAGCAGAGGCTTAGACAGGTGAAAAGTTTATCCATCACCCTATTATTTATGTTGCTAGTAAGAGCTTCTATGCATCATGTACTATTCTTGAGTTTGGAGATACAGAAGGAAACAAATTAAAATTTAAGCATATGATTCTTTCCACTGCTCAATACTGCAAACTTCTCTTTTCAGTTTAACCATGCTACTGAACATACCTTTATGTGCAAGGCATTTTGGGGAATAAAGCAATGAGTGATACAACCCTGTCTTCAAAATATGTGCATAATATAGAGAAGGAGATTATAGAGAAGCACAAATAATTTTGTGGTTCTTTCAACTTTGGAATGTTATCCCGAAAAAAAATCACTGCTTTATTTTGCTGATATCAAAGTACAAACATCACAACAAAACCAACTTACTTGGTACCTAATACTTGGCCCTAGACCAAATTTTATATAGTTTTATGAACAACAGCAATAACAACAAAACAGAGTTCTGGTCCATGGTCTATTGTAGGCTCTTCTATTTGGACTTACATTTACATAACATAACATGAACTGTCACGAGGTGTGAGGTCGGTCTGTGCAACTAAGCGGTTTGATCTGCTGTGTAGGCTTCTTGTGATGCTTTTAGAGAGACCCAGAATCTAGAAATAAGAATCAATACTCAATCTACTCTTATGCCAAGAAGCTTTCTTCACACGGATGTATGAATGTATACCCCTGCCTGTCAGGAGAAAAAGCAATAATTAGGTCAAGATGGATATTTTTACATACTCCAACAAGACACTTGTGTGTTAAATGAAAGTGAACCATGTAATTTCAACAGAAGTACTTGTTTCCACTTAAGCCCTCCAGGTCTGCACCAATGATATTCAAGATCAATGATGTTCTGGTTCATTGGAACAGAAACTTGATGATTACTTCTTTTGGACTAAAAGGAGGGAGGAACATTGGGGATGATATTTAAAACCTACCTACAAGTTTCATCTGCATCCAGCTTCCCAAGTAACCAGTGAGATATCTGGAAGCCCTACCTGGCAATACAACTGAAAACATTAAGTGCTAAATTCCAAAAATTACATGTAAAATTTAAGGGATTGACCACAGGTTGGAATTTTTCCATACCCAACAAATCCTGAAATACATCCTAACCAATAGTCCCCAAGAGCGTTAATATGCAGAACAAAACAAAACAAAACAAAACAAAACAAAAAAACCAAAATAAACTCACTTTGGTGAGCAGGCCTTTGACCCTAAACACCAGTGCAAATAATGCCAGTAAGTTCAGCCAGGCCACTGCTGAACTCAGAAAGCATGACTCTCCCATATGTCCAACCTGGGTTTGTGGCAGATATCACTAACCAATTGCTGTGCACTTCTGCTGATTGCAAAGAAACCATCAGACTCTTTTTCAGTATAGGAAGCCACTGCTAATTCATGTGATTAATACAAAGATGAAGCCAAATTACTAGTTTTTGGCCCAGAGGATGAGGGCAGACTTGCTTTGTGCTGTCCTTGGCTTGCTGCTTCCCTCTGGGTTCTCCTGCTGTTCTAAGCTTGGCTGCATACCCATAGTATTCAAGCTATTAAGAAAAATGTCACATAACTTGGACTGCGGTCACTGAAGCTCTGCCATGTATCTTCTTCTTTCCTCTTAAGTATCAGAAGGAAAGTGATGAGTGAGCATTATTCTCTCTTGGCCTTTATCAATTTGTTTTTGATTTCTCACTCTGATCTGAGACCTGCCCACCCACATGGGTTATCATTTGTGGTAGTCTCCCTACCAGCTCATGTTTTCAGATGGTTAAAAAAATCAAATCTTTGGAAGGTTTAAATGAAGAGTAAGTTACATTTTTCTTTCATGGGATCCTCTGGCTCCAAGATCTCTTAATTTATAACTGAGAATGCTGTTACACACTGTCTCAGGGATATTTTATATTCCACTATCTTATGATGGCCCTGAGGCATTTGTTAAATAATGATCAGCTACTAAAGTCTCAAAACTCTCTACCTCCTATAGAGAAATATCTTTTCCTGCTTTACTATATCTTCCCTGGATTCTCTAGGTTGGCCTAAATCTTCCTTCACTGTGCCTGTATAGGTGGCTTCAGTTACTGTTTTTTTTTTTTTTTTTTTTAATTTTAAAAAGCAAAACAGAAAAAAGGGAAGAAATAATGCAGAATTTCAAAAATAAAAAAACAGTAAGAAATCAACACTAGTTAATATATTGCATATTGTTATCTTAGAAGTAGTTGTTCATATTACATAACGCAACATAGCTGTATAGGCATAAAAAATGATCAGACAATCAAACAATTACAGCACAAACTATTCTTTTTGATGAACTAACAGAGAATTAGTAGTATAGTTATCTATCTTGCACACTTATACATACATACAGTTATATGTGTATACCTACATACATGTAATCTTTTCCTTTCTTCCATGTCTCCTTTTCCCTATCCCAGCTGTTATTTGATTTTGAGCACTTTCTTTCCCGTATATAATTACAATTTTATTGTACATTTTGGATCTTATTACTCTTTCAGTTTATAATTATTATTATTATTTACACTAGGGAGACAATACAATATTTACAAATGTGAGTTTGATTTATTTCACTTATGAGTATGGTCTCAAGTTGCCTCCATTTATCTATAAAAGCCTCAGAATTATCCATTTGTATAGCTGAGTAATATTCCATTGTATAAAAATACCACATCTTTTTTATCCACTCTGTCATTGATGGGCATTTTGGTTGTTTCCAAGATTTAGCTATTACAAATTGTGCTGCTATAAACATGGGTGCACATATATCCCTATGGCATGATATTTACAATTTTTCTGGGAAAATGCCCAGGAGGGAGATAGCTGGATTGAATGGGATTCACAATGGTAGTTTTTTGAGGAATCTCCACACTGATTTCCACAGTGGCCGTACCAGTCTACACTCTCACCAACAGTGCAGAAATGTTCCTTTTTCTCCACAGAACTGCCAACATTTGGTATCAGTTGATTTCTTGCTGGCAGTCATTCTTTCTGGAGTGAGATGGAATCTCAATTTTGTTTTAATTTGCATTTCTTGAATGATCCGTGATGTTGAGCATTTCTCGAATGATCAGTGATGTTGAGCATTTCTTCATGTATTTATTTGCCATTTATACTTCTTCATCTGAGAAGTGTGTGTTCATCTCAGATGCGCATTTTTGGATGGGATCTTTGAAATTGGGGGACCTGATGTTTTTCAGTTCTTTATATTTTCTGGATATAAGTCCTTTGCCTGAGGGACAGCTGACTAAAATTCTTCCCTATTCTGTGGGTTTTCTTTTCACTTTGTCGGTGATTTTTTTTTGAAGTGCGAAAACTTTTTAATAAGATGAGATCCCAGTTGTTGATTCTTTGAAGTACTTCCCGTGAGGTTTGCGTTTTGTTCATGAACTCTTTGCCTACCCCTATCTCTTTAAGATTTCAACATATCTTGTCTTCCAGTAGATTTAGAGTTTCTATTTTAATACTTAGATCTTTGATCCATTTTGACTTTAGTTTAGTGCATGGTCATAGACATGGGTTTAGTTTGAGTATTTAGCATGTGGAAAGCCAGTTTTTCTATCACTATTTATTAAAGAAGCTATTTTTCTTCCAGTGAACATGTTTAGCCCCTTTGTGAAATGTAAGGTGGCCGAGTATCTTTGTAGTTGTGTTTGCATCTTCTAATCTGTTCCATTGATCCTCAGGTCTATTTTTTTTCCAGTACCATGCTGATTTTTTCACTGTAGATTTGTAGTATAAATTCAAGTCAGGGATTGAGATGTAGCCTGCCTTGCTTTTGTTGCCCAAAATTACCTCTGCTATTCTAGGTCTTTTCTGTTTCCAAATCAATTTTAGGAATGTTTTCTCTAGATTTGTAAGGTATGCTTATGGAATTTTGACTGGGATTGCATTAGATCTGTATAGCAGTTTTGGGAGTATGGCCATTTTCACAATGTTGGTTCTCCCTAAACAACAGCAAGGGATATCTTTCCATTTTCTAACATCCTCTTCAATCTCCTTTTTTTCAGTACTATAGTTTTCAGCATATAAGTCTTTTGCATTCTTTGTTAGGTTGATTCCTAAGTATTTCATTTTTTTTTTTTTTGGATGCTACTGTGTATGGTGTTGTTTCCATTTCTCTATCAGTGAGTTTGTTGTTTGTATACAGGAATGCTACTGATTTTTGAGTGTTGACTTTGTATCCAGCTACACTGCTGAATTTGTTTATTAAGTGTAGTAGCCATAGTGTCTTCTATGTAGAGTATCATGTCATCTGGAAATAGTGATACTTTAACTTCTTCCTTTCCTATACTTGTTGCTTTTACTTCTCTATCTTGTCTGCTTGCTCTGGCTAATGTTTCCAGAACTATATTGAATAGGAGTGGTGATAGTGGACATCCTTGTCTTGTTCCTGATTTTACAGTGAAAGTTTTCAGTTTTTGTCCATTGAGTATAATGTTGGCTGTTGGTTTGTCACGGATGTCTTTTGCCACGTTGAGGTAGTTACCATCCCTTCCGAGTTTCTGTAAGGTTTTTATCAAGAACAAGTGTTGGACTTTATCAAAAGCTTTTTTAGGTCTATTGAGATGATCATGTGATTTTTGTCTTTGGCTCTGTTGATGTGGTGTATTCCATTTATTGATTTGTGTATGCTACAGCATTCCTGCATTCCTGGGATAAATCCCACTTAGTCATGATGTATGATCTTCTTGACAATTTGCTGCATTCTATTTGCCAATATTTTATTGAGAATCTTTGCATCAATGTTCATTATGGAGATTGGCCTATAGTTTTCCTTTTTGGTTGCGTCTTTCTCTGGTTTTGGTGTCAGAGCAATACTTGCCTCCAGGAATGAGTTAGGGAGGATTGCTTCTCTTTCAATTTCATTGAGGATTTTGAGTAGTATTGACATTAGATCTTCTCTAAATTTCTTGTAGAATTCAGCTATGAATCCATCAGGACCTGGGCTTTTCTTTTTTGGTAAGTTTTTAATCACATTTTCAATTTCAGTAGCTGAGATTGGGTATTCAAAATTGTTACATCCTCTTGATTCAGCTTTGGTAATTCATACATTTCTAGAAACCTGTCCATTTCCTCTGTGTTTTCCATCCAATGTGAGTAAAGGTTTTCAAGTAGGTATTCATGATCTTCTGAATTTGCATGGAATCTATAGTAATTTCCCCTTTTTTATTCCTTATTGCATGAATTTGAGTATTTTCTTTCTTTTTCTTGATAAAGTTGGCTAGAGGTTTATCAATTTTGTTTATTCTCTCAAAGAATCAGCTCTTTGATTCATTAATTCTTTGTATTGTCTTTAGTCTCAATTGTGTCAATTTCTGTTCTGATCTTTATAATTTTCTCTCTTCCATGAGCTTTGGGTTTGACTTGCTCTTCTTTTTCTAGACACTTGAGGTGTAGTATTAGGTTGTTTATTTGTACTCATCCTGTTTTCTTGATGTGACAATTTATTGCGATGTATTTTCCTCTTAGGACTGCTTTCATTGGGTTCTACAGGTTCAGTATGTTGTATCTGCATTTTCATTGAAAGTTAGGTATTAATTCCTTCTTTAATTTCATCTGCAACCCATTGGTTGTTCAAGAGATTGTTATTTAATTTCCATGTGTTTATGTAGGTTTTGCAGTTTCTTTTGCCGTTAATTTCAAATTTCAGTGCACTATGATCAGATAATATGCATGGAATAATTTCAACCCCTTTGCATTTACTTTAGCATGTTCTATGGGCTAATATATGGTCTATTTTAGAGAATGTCCCATATGCACCTGAGAAAAATGTGTATTCTGATGTTGTTGGGTGAAGCACTCTGTAAACATCTACTAAGTCCATTTGTTCACAGATTTGATTCACTTCTGTTATTTCTTTGCTGACTTTCTGTCTAGTTGATCTATCTCTTTGTGACAGTGGGGTATTAAGGTCCCCTGTTACATTTGTGTTATTGCATATTTGGTTTTCCATGTCCATTAGTATTTGTCTTATATAGTTGGCTGCTCCTGTATTTGGTGCATATATATTTATGATTGTTAGCTCTTCCTCTTGAATTTTTCCCCTAACACATATGTAGTGACGTTCTTTATTTCTTTTGATTATTTTTGGTTTGAAGTTTACACTATCTACAAACAGAATAGCTACCCCCCGCTTTTTTTCTGGGTTCCCATTTCATGGAATATTGTTTTCCATCCTTTGACTTTTAGTCTATGAGTTTTCTTTCGAGTCATATGTGTTTCTTGTATACAACATATTGTTGGATTCTGTTTCTTGATCCATTCTGTCAGCCTATTTCTTTTAATTGGTGAATTGAGGGCATTTACATTGATGGATATAACTGATATATACTGGCTTAACTTTGTCATGTTATTTTCCTGTTGTTGATTTCCTGCTTTTCCCCCTCTTTAATTGCTTTCCCTTCCTGGTGATTTCTTTCTGTTGTTGTTCTGGAAATGGTAGTCATTTTTGTCTCTCTCTCTAGTATGTCTTTCAGTATTCTTTCTAGGGTTGACTTGGTGGACATGAGTTTCTTCAGTTGTTCTTTGTCATGGAAATATCTTATTTCTCCATCAATTCTGAAAGAAAGTTTTACAGGGTATATCAATCTGGGTTAAAAGTTGTTTTCTTTCAGGACTTGAGCTTCATTCCAAGCTCATCTTAACTTGAGGGTTTGTGCTGAGAAGTCTGCCCTGATTCTAATGGGCTTTCCTTAAGAGGTGAATTGTGTCTTTTCTCTAATAGCTTTTAATATTCTGTTTTTATGCTGGATTTCTGGGATCTTAATTATTATATGTCTGGTTGTAGATTTATTTTGGTTATAACTGTTTGGCTTCCTATATGCCTCACTTATTTGTATATCTGATTCTTCCCATGTTTGAGAAATTTTCCACTATTACTTCTGCAAATAGTTTTTAAGTCCATTATGTTCACTCCTGCATTCTCATTGATGCCTATTAATCTTATATTGCTTCTCTTTGCATCATCTTGAAGCTGTTGAATTGTTATTTCATGCTCCCTTGTTATTTTTACAAGTTCTTTCCTTTCATGATCACTAGATGCAATCCTGTCTTTGAGGTCTGAAGTCTATCCTCAGCTTCATTCAAATAGTTTTGCCAGCTTTCAATGGGGTTTTTATTTCCTGGATATCTCTTTGAATTTGTTTCATGCATTCTATTTCTTTCCTAAGTTGCTCATTCAAGGTTTCCATCATTTTCCCATGCTCCTGTACTTTTAAAAATCTATGTCTACTCTAGCTATGCTGAGTAATTCCTTTATTAAGGTTGTCATTTCTTTCTTTACCTGAGAGATTATTTCTAATCTGATTTCCTCCATAGCTTCATGGATTTATTTATTTATTTCACTTGCTATCTTTTCAGAAATTTCAGGTGTGTGACTTCTAACATCCTCTATTTCAAGGTCTCCTATACTTGTTCCTGATGGACTGGACATTTGAGATTGCATTTTGCTTTTTAGTTTTATCATTTTCACCTCTTGGGTTAATATTTTTTCTTTCAATCCCACTAGTCTCAAGTGACTGTTGTGCATGTCTTAGGATCCTACTGTGTGGGTGATGTTTGTCCAATTGCTGAGTCCCACAATTTAGTTGAGGGGCCAGGTACCTGGATTCCTCCTGCAGGTTCTGTTGGGTGAGTCTTATATTCTCCCTAGGCTGACTAGCTTAGGAGTATTGATGTAAGCCTACCCTTAGCTCGTATTGTTACTGTGGCCTTAGGCTGTCCCATGCTGCCAGATTTACCTGGCTATATTGTGTGCCTCAGCCAGGACCCTACTGTGTCACTGGGGGTCTCCTGGGCCCTTTCAAGTTCCTCCAGGTTGGGGGAGGCCTTGTCAGCACTCTCCTCAACCCACCTGGTGTTTCCTGTATGGAAGAAGGACTCACCCACACTCTTGCCGGGCTTGCCAAAGTCCTACAGTTGAAGGGGAGGGCTTGTTGCTGCTCCTGCTGACCCACTGATGTCTTCTATTTGAGAGGGCAACTCATCACACTGTCACAGGCCCATTGAGGTCCTCTGTGTGGGTGAGGGGTTGCTGAAGCTTCCACCAGGCCACCAGGGTTCTGCAGGTGGTGGATGGATTGCTGATGGTCCCTGGGCTGTTGAGGTCACCAGAGTGGAGGGGAAGGTGCTGGCCATGACCAGCCAGCTTCAGAGGTTTCTGGGTTGGGAGCTAGGTGCTGCTGGCAACAATCTGCTGACTGCAGATTTGCATATCCATTTTTATAATAGCACAGTTCACAGTTCATCAAAAGATGAATGATAAAGAAAAGGTGGCATTTATACACAATGGAGCACCACTGTGTCATAAAAAGGATAAATTTGAGTCATTTATAGGAAAACAGATAAACCTTGAGACAATAATGTGAAGTGAAATAAATCAAACACAAGCTTAAATATTGTATAGTTTCTCTTATATGAGAAGCCCAAAATATAAATAGCAAAATAAAAGATATATAATAGGGAAGAAATAGATCTTTTGCAAATGGAGAGAGTATAAACAGATGGAAGGAAGGGTAAAGAGGGGAAGAGAAAGTGATAAAAGAAATACAGTGTGTTATACACATGCGCCAGCTCCTCATGAGAAATGTGATCATTATATATTACAAACATGTACTAATAAAAACAAATAGAAAAAATTAAATAAATTAAAAAACTAAACTCAGCATAGCAGAAAAGATTGGGGCAAAGGGTAAAACCATGTAGGCTGCCAGATGCACTCATCCAGTGAGTGAGTGTGCTTGAGAGGCCCCTCCCAAACTGAGATTTCTCCATCTACTTTTGGACAGGAATGTGAACCACAGACCACGGGGCTCAGTGGGACTGCTCTGTTCCCATTTCTAGGTAAGGCCAAAAGTACAGCCTGGGAGCTGCCATCCCTATTTCCAGGACTCCAGGCCTGATTAAGAGACAACTCTAAGGCACACAGTGGGAAGGAGCCCATGTTCCATTGCAGTTCAGTTGGACACAGTCACAGCCAGCTGTCAGCACTGAGCCAGGAGAAGCCAAATGCAGCAGGAGACCAGGGAGATGTGGGGGAAGGGGAGGAAGGTCAGACCTGTGAATGAGCCAGACTGGAGCAGTGAGGAGTCAGAAGCAGGGTCATGTCTGCAGAGGACACCTGGTCTGAACAGTGAGTAGAAATTTGGGATTGAAATCAGATTCAAGGGCAGGCAGAGCATGCTAGGAAATCAGGGCGAGTTTTCAGCACAGATGCTTGGTTGGCTAGGGGAAAAAGAAAGAAGACACTTTCAGGCATAGAAGGCCAGAGCAACACCAGAGGCTAAGCCCATCTCCATTATCCACCATCTTCTGGAAGTTTCCACTGCTTCTGGCCTTAAAGGCATGACCATCCAAAACTAGCATCATCTATAACTTGAGGGACTGGCCTACAGTATGCAATCAAAATATGTCAAACATAGAGGGACCCCAAGGTATCTACATCTTGGCAGAGGAATTGCCTACATTCATTGCCTCGTTGTGTGGTGCTGCACAGGGGAAAACTAGTCACCTCAGATGCCATCTGGGTCTATGACATTTGCATTACCAAGTGCCTTTTATTTTCAGAACATTTTGAATTTTCTCTAATGAGCTTTGAATAATTGTTCATCTTAAGATATCATGAAACCATGATTGGTATCCAGGTAACTTTGCAGATGAAAAATCAGGATCCAGTTCTTTCTCTTATCTTCTGCTAGTACTTCCTGAGCACCTCACTGTAAAACTAGGACCTCCCTCATGAAGACAAATTTCTCAACATACTCTGGCAGTCCCCCCAGTCTCCTAGTTCTCCAGTGATTTTCTGGGCTGACAAACCTCTTATACTTCATTTTTAAGATAAGAACAAAAACCAAGAAGTGGGCTTTTGGGGGGGAATGAAAATACCCACCAAAAGGGCAAGAAAATCATAAGCATAACTCAAAGATGCCAGACAGCTAAGCATAGTATTTCTGATTTTTTTCTTTCCATGATGTCTGTTTTGTTTCTTCACACATTCATACAGCTCTCCAACTTTAGAATATGTGATTTGACAGGAAAAAGAGGTGGGCAGTCTAGTTCTCTACAGAGTGATCTGACTCATCCTTGTAACTTTAATGGTCTTGATTTGCAATGCCCTGTACCTGACCTTGACTCTCAGTGAAAAAGATTTTCTTATCTGTCAGCCTGTTTGCAGCCTGAGCTAAGAGTCATCAGATGAGCACATAGGAAATCCAGTCTTTGATGCTGGGTCTGGTTAGGCTATTCATTAAAGGGTAACCTCCTCTTCCTTTGGTATAAGCATTTTTTTCTCTCTGAAATATTCTTTCCTAGCCTGTGCTAATCATCGCCTACCAGGAGCACATTGAAGTTGAGACCCAGGGACCACCCAACCCTGCTATGCTCCTAGTATTCTCAAAGAGTCCACAAATGCTTGCTGAGTGTGACCTTTACTGAAGGTCAAGTTCACCTTTGAGAAGTCACATGAATCCCTTCATTTATAGAGAATGCTAGTTTGGGATGGCTGTGCCTTTAGGGCCTCAAAATTGGGGGTACCTAGTTCATTAGGACAAGTGGCCTTTAGCAACAGAGTGACCCAGAATCAAATACTACCACTGATGTGCCTGTAGTATTTGTGAAGATATTTGCCTTTAGGCAAAAATCCATGTCATAAACTTTTGCCTTTGTTAGAAAGATGAAGGGAGGGAACAGATACACTAAAGAATCATAAAAATTTGCAAACCATAAGTGTAAGGGTAGCTTTAAGGATGAATGACATAGGGTCAGTGTCACGAGATACCTCTTCCCTCTCCTCCACAAGTACTTCTGAGCATAGCTTCCATTTGCCAGAAGTTATGCCAAATGCTAAGTTTATAGTAATCAGCAAGAAAGACTTGTTCTTTATTTCATAAAATATCCACACTGAGATTTAGACCTCAGAAACTGCCCTATCCCAGTATATGGTAGAACCTGGAAATGGGTGGTTCTTGTTCATTGAACTATTTATAACCCAAATACATATTATATTCATTTGGTTTTACATCACTCTTTTTTCACTGACTTTGGCTTGATGTTCTGCAGCCAGGGTAGGAGGAAGAACCTGTTTTCCTTTCTCTGTAATTAATACAATGCTCCCAGTAAGAGGTCAATGAAAGTTTCATTATTTAGCTAACTATAGTTAACAAAACTCAACTTTCAGGGGGCAGTTTTTCAGAGCAGCACACAGCACAAGAATGACCCACAGAAAATCACCTCCTGCACTTTAGGAACTGAATAGAGACAGAAAAGGAAAAAAGAAGAATGATCTTGCCTTTCTGCAGTCATCTGGGTGGGGCAGGGCAGAATTAAACAGAATAATCCAGAGCAAACTCACATCAGCAGGTGAACTCCCAGTGGTGAGTGGACCGGGGGAATCCCATGTGAAAATACAAAGGCAGCTCTACGAGTAGTTCTTCCTTCTTACTACTATGGGAACCACCAGATGAGGGAGGTGAGGGGGAAAAGGGAAATGAGTCCACAAAATGTGTTTGTCATGCAGCATGGCACAAGGTAGGCGATTTTAACAGCAGGCAGAAATGAGTGCTGCCATAAACTCCTCCAGCTGTAGTGACAGAGCATCCCGAAAGCAGGGAGGCTGCTCTTGGCAGACCTTCAGCTCCTTGGCAACAGTGCTTAAACCCAACTTTATGTAATTAAAGTAGGGAAACCTTTTCAGGTGATTGAGCCAGAATTCCAAATAAAAGGAATTCTCAAGATAAATCTTCTTTTCCCAATCAGTTCAAGGAAATGCTAATCAAATGGGTAGAATACATTCTTCTTTCTTTCTTTCTTTCTTTCTTCCTCTCTCTCTCTCTCTCTCTCTCTCTCTCTCTGTCTCTGTCTCTCTCTCTCTCTCTTTCTGTCTTCCTTCCTTCCTGTGTTTTTTGAGACAGGGTTTCACTATGCAGTTTAAGCTGGCCTCAAACTCACTTTGCAGCCCAGGCTGGCCTTGAATTTGTAGTGATCCTCCTGCCTCAGCCTCTCGAGTGCTGGGATCAGAGGTGTGCAGCACACCTGACTGAATACATTGCTTTTTCTAAAAATAATGAAGCCAAGTGTCTTGTGCCTTCTGTTAATAAAAACATATTTCTGAGGTCAAGCGCTACCCCAACCAAGCCCATCCGCACCATCGAACATACACAGCAAAGCATGCCAGATTCAAGGCTCTTCTCTCACTATTAGCAATGCGACCTTCAGGAAAACCTGGATCCTCAAATAGGAGAAGTTTTAAATGGCTTCCAACATAAATTGGTTTTGGTAATTTTAGATCTTATCCAGGTGGACACTCACATCGCAGAGTTTGACACAAGTGGTAACAATGACAGAGTCAGTGAAAGGGAAACGAGATGCCCACAACCCTGTCCGAAGCCTGTGGACTCTCATCAGGGAAGACAGCCCTCCTCTCACCAGCTCTTGTCTTTTTCTCTGGCTTCATTCTACTGCTCAGAAACTGATTATTTTCCAGCTGTTCCCCAGCTTCATGCCTTATAGCAACTCTACTCTGTGCTAGAATTTTTCCCTTCTCCGCAGTACTACTGAAGAAATTCTCTCTGCCCTCAGACTGGTTCCAGTACTTCTATCTGAGAATGTGCCCCTGTCAGCCACCTCAGTGAAGCCCTGAGCACTTCCCCTTCCCCAGGGCCTGTGTTCTGCACCTGGCATAGCTTTTTTTTTTTTTTTCCCACATGTACCACATTAGTTTATGAGGCTTGTCTTTAGCTTACTTCACATTACTATTTCTGAGCTCTTAGCTTCTCAAGAGCAGGGACTATGTTAACATTTGTTTGTGTCTCCCTCTCAGATACTGTGATTCTGCAACTGATGGTAGGAGGAAAGAAAGGAGGAATTTTTAAACTGCATATGGTTATGATCTATGTACTAGGGAAAAGAGGATGTCATATTCAAAGACTTTAGTCAAATGTGGAAGATGTATGTGCAGTCCTGATTCCAAACAGGGGAGCTACTGAACCAGAATCAGGAAAATTAGTCTGTTAAAAATTTGATGTGGGACCCTAGGCAAGTTGCCTCACCTTTCCAGGTCTCAGTTCCTTTGTGGCTAAAAGGAAGCATATCCGGAGTCTTTTATAGTAAAAAAAAAAATAGTGTGACTTCAAGAATATAGCAATATAAGCTATCTAGAAGCAATAATAACCAGAGAAACAAGTTTTTATTATTATTTAATATACATAGTCCTTGAGTAGACCTATAACCTAAAAAAAAAAATTTACATTGCTATTATGAAACCTGACCATGGAAACCATAATTAGCATAGTTCTTATTTGATGAATGTGTTTCAAACTCAAGGCATAAAGAGAACTGCAGTATTTTTTACATCATAATTTTATATGCCCTTGCAGTCCCCAGCTTCTGCCTCCTGCCATCTTCTCCCAACAGTTGAAATTTAAAACCCTCAATGGCTGAAACAGAGTTAACCAGGACATTCAACTCAGATGAATTCTATAATTTATTGATATTTCTGGTTACTCCATACTTTGTCATTTTTGGCCTTAAAATGAAAAATTGATCATTCATTTGATGAGAGGCTGCCTAACCTATTAGCATAGACTCAAAGCAATTGACTTTGTTTATTCTCTCCCTTGAAGTAGTCTGGTGACCTAAGAAAAGGACTTAATCTTTTTGACACTCAGAATGCCAAAGTGAAAAATTAAGATATAAAACTAGAGACAATAAAACTGCCATTATAAATGCCTTCCTTATGTCAACTCATTGACCAGCTAAGTCAAGTAAAGTCAGAGATGTTATACATGAGTCAACGTTAGGGAGTACCACAGGGTCCGCTTAACCCTTCCCATGAGCCGCTGATCATTTTCTAAAGGCTGCAGAACAGTTCTCAGGATGATGTCAGCAGCTTTCTATTTATGAGGCTACAGGAAAAGGAAAGGGACTATGTCTGCCCTCAGAACTTGCAGGTGAAAAATGAAGTCATTTTCACCATTGTACTCTGTGACACAGAGATGCCTGAGGTTTGTAACAGACTTGATCTCTCCTTATCTATCTCCATACTCAGTGTCAACAAGGTGTAAGTGAACTCTGGGATTCTGGATAGTAAAAGTTGTGGTTATTCAACAGTTGTGTTCCAAGGTCATTGCCCTCTACTAGAAACATAGCTGCATTATTAGATGTTATTGCACTTTGTCCTGTGAAATATGGTGGATAACACCTTTTCCCTACCTGAATCATGAAAACATTTTATCCTTCCTTCAAACACCTTTTCCTATCTATCTGCTGAATACCAGTGCCCAGGTCAACTGTGGAAAAAGGCACACATTAAAGATGACAGAATACTGGTAGCCTAGACTCCAGACTAAATGGCTTCCACTGCAGACTGCACTGTGCTAGAGTAAGAAAGAAATTTTGGCAGCTGAAAATGTGGGGTTCAGCATAGCTGCTAGCTGCCCATAGAATCACCTGCCTGTGTACCCAAAAAGATGTTTGCACTGTTACTTTTCACGGCATAGCATCAGTTAAGGCAGCTTTTGATGTTTTACCTAATGAAGTTAAACCATTCACTGTGATTCTGATGCCAGCTTCTGAATAAATGAAATGAAAGAATACTGAATAAATCATTGGATGAATAAATAGATCCATAAAGCGTGAGTGCCCCAGAGGGCAGAGTGGACCAAGATGGCAAAAACATCTTCTCTCCTGGGTTTTCCTATTTATGTCTACAATAGCTTGGAGCAGCCACTGATTTATTCCTTGGGAAGTGAGACATAAATCATAATGCAAGGCTTTGACTCTCCGAGACAGTTAATAAGAGGCTCAGAAAACCAGATTGGCTGGCCCACAACTACTGGACAGCTACTAAGGAGGGAGTAAAAAAACAAGAAGGAGGTAAAGGCAGTGGCATTAAATCAGGAAGTAGGGCAGTGTATGTCCTTGAATTGGGAAGCAAACTGAGCCTACTTTTACCTGATTCTCCTCCTTCCAGATGAACTGTGTCTGAGTATCATTTTTGCACAATTAAAAGCATGACCATTATATAATACAGTATGACCTCATATCAAAGATTTTTCATAAATAGTGAGGGCCCCAGTAGGATGGTAAAAGTAAAAAGGACATTTTAAAGAACAGGAGTTACACAATCTGCCACAAAAGGCATGCTGAAGTAAATTATCTGTGTTAGATAAAAAAGTGAGATATCTTGCAGGCAATGAAGCATAGCTTTTAGGGTTACCATTTTTACCAGAGAGGAATCTACATGTTACATGTAACTCATTGCTTCTAATCTTGTGATAGCAATGCCAAACACTGTCCCATGTAAGTCTCAGAGAAGCCTGTGGAACAGTGCTCCTATGTTCCATGGGAGGGATTTGATACTCCCCCATTTGCCTTATTTCCTAACAGTTTCTGTATTTAGATCATGGATTGTCTCCAAAGATTATTCTTGATCACAAAAAATGTTGGCTCTCATTACAAGTTAGTCTAATCAATTCACCCTTCTCGTGAGCCAGCAGCAGCCATGCAGGTCTAGGAAGAGAAACAAGATGCCAATCCAGCCTTCCCAGGAGCCAGTTGGTACATGGGCTGAGAGACAAGAACAGCCCTCACTCCCCACCCCATAAGCAACCAGCTGATTTGGAGCAACACAGGCTGAGTTGATAGCAGCTGAGGTACAAAAACAACTTAATTCTTCTATTGTTTGAATTTGTAGGCCTAAAGCCAGTAGTCTGAGCATCTATTTAGAGGATAACAATATGTAATAAAGCAACTGTGGAGGATTTCCTTCTGTCTTGTTTTTGAAATCCAACATTGTGTTCACTATTTTGTTCCACTTCATCGTTTTATTTTCTTCAATATTCTTTTTTGATTGGTTTTATTCTGTTCAATTTTGTGTGATTTTATTATGTCTGATTGTATGGGCAGCTTTTTTTTTTTTTTGTACTGGGGATCAAACTCTTGACCTCACACTTGCCAGGCAAGCACTTGTGTCACTGAGCTAAATCCCCAACCCCTGGGCAGCAATTTTGAAGATAACAAGAGGCATTATGATAGCCACTGTTGATTTCCTATTATCTTGTTTTGAAGTCCTATATCATTTTCACTGTTTTGTGTAGATTGACTTTATTCTGTTTTATTTTGTTTGGTTTTACTCTTTTTTTTTTTTAAAGTTAATCTGATTATTTTCAAAGGTGAAATAAAAGGTATTAAGTTGCCATAAAGTCCTCTTTGAGCATATGGTATGAAACTACTTCTAAGGCTAGAGAATAACCTTCTGTTTGAAATTTTGAATAGAAAACCTCAGTATGGGCTTTATAAAAGATTCCACTATTTGATCTTTTTGCTTGAGGCTACAAATCAAGCCCATAAAATTCCACCTGATTTTACATGCAATAACTATAGATTTTAGTGAATCCCTACCTCCCTTACGCCCTCTCTGCTTCCCTCCTTCCCTCTCTCGTTGAGGTCAGTCACCTACCTCTGTGCAAGGTCTCTGTAAAGTAAACTATAACCCTTTTGGGGTGGGCTTCTTGGACCTGATTAAATTTTGCCAGTTTTCAGCATGATACTGCAGACAAGGCCTTGGTTTCACAGTTGACTTCTCAAATTTCATCTCAGTGAAAAGGGAATCAAATTCTCACTGAAGCTATGCAGATAATTATACTGCTGTGAAAAGTAAAAACTCTCAGTAAAAGTGTTAATTTCTGAGTTCTGAGGTGTGGTGAAATCAAATAACATTGAAAGTATTATATTTACTTTGCTAAAGCATCATTCAGTTCCTTATATTTCCTATCAGAAATCAAGTATTAAGAAATGGTAATATTCTCAAACAAGTATCTAAAATGAAAATTCTCTGGTTAATTTAGTCCTCTAAAATTAAATTTTATCCCACAATATCTTGGGTCTGCTGTTGCTTTCATGAAACTGCTTCTGAATGAAAAAGAACCCTGAACTTTCTGACCAAGTCCTAATATCGTTTGACAATAGTCTAAATGATGTCAGCTGCATCTAATTAAGCTTGCACCTGTAAATCCAGATTTAAAGCACCAGTAGTTCTTGTTGTCTGATACAGTACTTTTCACAAGATTTTGATTCTGTTATTCTTGTTGAAAATACAGATTCAGCCTCTGGGACTTCATGAAAGCATCACAGGAAAATGGAAACATCTACGGCTGACATTATGTCTGTAGTTCACATTTTTGTAGTTAAAAAAAATCAAAAGAGAGAAGAGTTAGATTCCTGTTAAGATACAAAAATTTCTCAGAATTTTATCAGTGTTCCTTCTATGGCAAGAACATGTTAAAAACAGTGAAAGTATTAGCAAAACCTTAGGGTTTCCAAACCCTTCTTTGAAGTTTACCCCCTCTGATATATGATATTTTACCTCTCTTTAGTTATTCTTTGACTTGACAAGCTAATTAAGAAATATGCTGAACAGATCTAACTTTTTTCTATAAGATTAAAAAGATAAATCTTTGTGAATCCCATGGGACTTTTGGAACATTAAAGGAAAAATTAGAAGTAAAAGGCATCTGAATTTTTTTTCTAAATTAGCAATCTGATTTCTGGATGGCAAAATCAAGAGTTATGAAAGGAGATTTGGACCCTTGACTATGATAGAAACAATAGCTTTGTTACCTATTAATCAAAGTGACAACACAATTTTTAAGTAAACATTGAAGAAGACAGCCCAATTTCATGGAATCTTAGCTCCTAAGGAACCAAGGACATGATAAAGTCACACAAAGCACAGAAAAATTTTCTGGTGAGAACCAACAGATAAAACAGGGTGGGAAGAATGACCTTTTACTCTCCCTTGTGACAGTAAACTATATGGTTTCAGACCAATTTATCATTTTAATTTAGAAAAAATCAAAGTCTAGTTTTTCAATAATATAAGACCTGGGTGATGATTCTCAAGCTCCCCCTACCCCTTTTAATTAAACTTAGGAGTGGGTGCATGGACACTGAATCAGTTACTTACAATTTGAGAACATTTGTTTGCTTTTCTTCTGATTCATTACTTGTGGGTATTATAAATCAAGAGAATAGACTGTAATTTGTACAAACTTTCTTCAACTTCTATATCCATATTTTATCTTTCACTATTTTCTACACATTGCGGAATGAGCATACATTTTACTTTGGTCAAAAGTAACTTTCTGTTATCTTAAAAAAAGTTAATTTCTTTATTATTTCATTTAATCTTCACCATTTATATTCACTAGCACTTGTAAACAAATTCTATTTTAAAGAAAGAACAGAGAGTAAGGTAATCAAGAACAATCTATCCTACACTAGCTTTTAGGTGAGTCAAAAGTGAAGAAAAACATAAAATATGACCCCTGACAATCACTCATCTGCCTTAATACCTTCTCCAAGTGCTAAAGAGGAATGCCTTCATTTGCAGAACTCAGAGATGTGGCCACTTTACAACATATGAAAATAAGAAGTAAATGTATGTGTATTTAGACTCTTGGACTGCACTCACTAACCAAGATTTCTGAATTCTATTTTACTTAGAATTTATCCAAGCAGTGAAAGATTATTAATTAACTAAAATTTACATTTATCTATCATTTTACAGTCAATTATGGGAGTTGAAAATTATGTTCAGACATACAACAAACCGTAATTGCTATTAATAGAAAAGATTTGTTAGAATTATAATTCAATTTAGTTAAAAATATTTTATAATTTTAAATATTTTATAGGAACAGTACTAGCATATCTGATTAGTAAATTAGTGTAAAAAGTTTAAGAAGCTCAAATTAACTAGTCTGTTCAAGAAAAAAACCTGTTAACTGTTACTTTTAAAAACAATACATTATATCCCTTACTGATAAAACCAAAAAAGTACACATAACTATTGACAAGTCAAAAATATTGAATCAATATGATTTGATGAAGAATTTGCTCTTGTTACCTGAATTTTGGTTCTTTTG
Source organism: Dasyprocta punctata (assembly GCA_004363535.1). NCBI lineage: Eukaryota > Metazoa > Chordata > Mammalia > Rodentia > Dasyproctidae > Dasyprocta > Dasyprocta punctata. The sequence goes on along the minus strand of RJWM01007693.1, from coordinate 12,784 downwards.
AAAATGCCTAGCATTTTATGTAAGAAAGTATTTCCAACTGATAATTCATTTAATATACTAGAAAGTTTAATGTACTAGAAAGTTTTTTATTTGGGGGAAATTTTAGAAATATTATACCTATGTAAGTGTTCAAAATGTTTATGAACCAATGTAAGAGACATTGTCATCTAATTTATTAATAACCTTCTGGAGGAGGAAAAACCTTCATGCTCGCACAGTCAGAAGCACACACCCAAATCTGTACTTTGACGTCCACAAACTCAGTCACCGGTCAAGACTAGACAGAGAATTGTGCACACTTGCTGCTCCACATCTCAAAGGGCTGTTGTTGATGTCAAGAAGCATAAAAATCACAAATGGTCAAACAGATCTACTAAAGGAGATTTACATGCTGGACTGGCATTTATTTCTCACACAGGAGCATAGCTTCCCTTATCCTAGAGGAGATGGCCAAATGAGCAGGCTATAAAACCAGTTCCCTAATTCTTGTAGTCACCCATGGCAAGTAACTTACTGATCATGCATAAATCGAAACCAAAAATAAAAGGGGGGGGGCAGAGGAGAATGAATAAGAATGAGAATGAATAATTTGAACCAGGAAAGATAGCTTCCCTTTGAATACACACTGGATGCCACAATAGTGTACCAGGAGCAGGTTGCCCACGAGGAGCATTTCCGATGCTGCACATTTTAATTGGCATAAGTAGATCTCAGTGAAGTCTTTAAACTCACAATCATAAACTTAAAGTTTAAAAGCATACAGCTTTGTATAGAATGAATAGTTGTCAAAGACTGATTCATCAATAAGGGAACAAGTAAGGAGCTTTAGCTGAAGAAGGATTTTCTTGAGCAAGTTGAATTATACTTACATTTCACTTTTAAAAAATCAGTTTGCACTCTGAACTGTGGTTATATAGCTTAGCAAGCAATGTCTTTTGAAATAGTGGTGGTTTTTATATTATGGGTGTGTTGAAAAATAGCCTGCCAAAGATATCAATATTCTTGTCCTACAATCTATGAATATAGGATGATAACTAACATGGCAGAAATGATTTTGAAGATTAATTTAGATTAAGGATTTTGAGACAGACAATCCTAAATTACCTGAGTACCTTCAATTTAATCTCATGAGTCCTTAAAAGTAAGAAAGGGCCAGGGATTTAGCTCAGCAGCATAAGCACCTGCCTGGCAATCGCAAGGTGGTGAGTTAGACCCCTGGTACCAAAAAAAAAAAAAGCAGAGGGTTAGAATGATGCCAACTGAGAAGGACCTGTTGGTACTGGATTTGAGGATGGAAGAAGGGGCTATTTTCACTTAGTAAGAACAAAATACTTCAGTCACATACTTGCCAGAAATTGAATTATTGTAATGTTTCAAATGATCATGAAACAACTTTTCCCCCCAGAACTTCCAGAAAAGGATAAAGCCTCCAGGCACTTGGACTTTAGCCTGGCCATACCTACACTGGACTTCTGACTATCAGAACTGTAATAATAGATGTGTGATGTTCTAAGTTGCCAAATTTGTGTAACTTGGTATGGCAGCAGTATACAAATAACATAGTATGGCAGAAAAAAGTTGTTAGGGTTCTATAGAACAATAAAACTGTAACCTTTAAAGTTATTTTATCTACCAGACATATACCTACACAGTGTCATTAACTTTAGTCTGATTTCCTAACTAATAGGATCAAAGTCAAACTCAGGTGTATTACTCTAGATAATTAAATCATCATTGAGCAAATCTGTTAAACAGTAGTCTAATAGCACATTAAAAGAACATGTCACTCACTTTTTTGCCTTCTTTCCAAGTTTAATTTTTTTTTCCTGACAGGTAAGATGAGGAGGTTTCATTTTATCTTATAGATTAAAAGCTCTCCAAGGGCAAGCATTATATCAATTAGTGTAGTCATACCAGAGTCTAGCACAGTGGGCATACAATAGATTTTAAATAGATGGTTATTGGATGAATTAACCTCTGATACCTCATCTCTGAGAATTTTCTGCTATGAAATCTCTAATGCAGCCATATTTAATTCCTTTCACTTCTTCAATAAAATAAACAAGCTAGGCCTTCTCATTGTGAGACTTTTTCATTTGCTGTAGTCTCTGCACGGAACCCACATCTCCATTTGGCCAGGCTAACAAGCAAACATGCATGGTCTCAGCTCAGCTATGATTTCTCTAGGATGTAGCATCTGGTTGCTTGCATTGAGGATGCTTGTGTTCTCACAGCTCCTATATCAGTGATGACGAACCTTTTAAAGAATGAGTATCCCAAACGCATTTCCAAATTCATGTTTTTATTGCAAAGTGCCAACACTGCAATTGAACCTGAATACTAAGGTTTTAGTTTAGAAACACACAGCTGTTCTCCAGTGCTCAGCTGCTGGGATCTCTTGACCGGTGTGCCTACATTGTGGGCTTTGTGTGCCAGCTGTGGCATGCATACCATAGGTTTGTCACCACTGCCCTATACTTCTTCCTTCATTGCACTTTAACATTTTGTTTGCCTTTTATGTGTCCTGTCGAATGCAGCAGAGTCTACTAGTTTAAGCATTCACCCTAAAGTGAGACTGCCTGGCTCTGCAGTTGACTAGTTGTGTTATTTTAGGCAAGTTATCTGTGTGACTTGATTTTTTCATCTGTAAAACAGGAATAGTATTAATACCTGTACAGCATCGAGTGGTTGCATGAATTCAGTGTCAAAGGCATAGGACAGAGCCTGGTACATGGAGGACACACAAGAAGTTTTGGCTGTTTTGTGAGTTCTTTGAATTCAGAACAACCGCACTGCTCATTCCTCTCTTTAGTTTCTGATACAGAATGCCTGACATGGAGTAAGTGCTCAATGTGTTCAGTGAACTGAATGAAATCATGATGTAGTAAGGGCTAATCCTGTGTGACCAGAAGTGTAGATGAAACAGCAGTGTCTTGATAATGAGATAAGCTAGTCAGACAGACTTAACTTCAAAGCCAAAAGCGGCCCCTTTCCTCCAATCTCTTAAAAATGTCTAGAAGTCAAATTGTTGGCTCTGGTACTATTGCGGGACATTTCCCAAGCCAAGCCAAGCCAAACCAAACCAAACCAAAAGGAAGACTCTTTGCACTGAGGAGATAAGATGGCAGCATTTAATCTTTACACCAGTAGATTGTTGGAGTTCAGGCCAGTAGACAGTTGCAGGGATAATTCTTCCCAAGCAATGGCCCCATCAGGCAGGAGTGTAGTCTGTATAGAATTAGAAGTGGAAGGTACAAACCAAGTGACCAAATGTTACATGATTGGTTACATACATTGAACCATATTTTGACAGGCTAGTCTTGAAAAAATAGAAACATTCCAGGAACCAGGGGAGGCGACTCTTACAGAATGACTATACTTGAGGGCGTTACCATAAATATAGAAATTGTTCTGGAGAGAGAGACTTGACTGAATGAAAGTCATTAAGGACATTATCATAATACAGGAGTTGTTCTGGAGAGAGAAACTTGACTGCATGAGCACGGGTCGGCCCCAGGTGTCTTAAGGTATAGGCAATTGCTCTGACATTGTCAGGGTCAGTTGAATTTACCAGAAACAGCAGAACAGCAACTTGGTTAGTTTTCCAATTAATCATGAAATATGTGTAAGTTTGTTATTTTGCCACAACAGTACTCCCTGGAAGGAGCTCTTGACTCAAGTCTGGGGCATACACTTCATCAGATCACATGCTCAAGCCTTTCATTCCCAGAAGGACCAGAGATTCTCAACAGTGACAGGCCCATTGGCATCCCTACCTTTCCAACACACACCCTTCCCTCTGTGCTCACTGGAATTGCTAGATGAGCTATTTTGCTGATTTTGTGCACAGGTTTCATGCTATCCCCTTTCATCCCTCCTGCCCAGCAGGCTAGGAAACACCAGCCTAGCCAGGAACAGCACAAAGCCACCTTCGTGGATGGGAGCTGCTGATGTGTTAAACTCAGACTCCTGCAGGCGTGCCTGCCGCCCTGACAGAGTGAAGAGGGAACATAAATTGTGAGAAAGGCATAGTCACTTTGCAGAAATTGCCCTTAGCCAACCTGGAATTTGTACATGGACAGACACAGTGAGATTCAGAATGAATGAATTTTTAAAGGCCCAGTCTTATTGCATTTTGGACTAGTATGGGCTGCATCCAAAGCAGCTGGAGGAAGCCTCACTGATGGCCATCTAAATGTCTCACTTTCCATCTGTGATCAAATAAGCTTTTCTGATTGACATTCTGATGCTTTTATTTCCCCTATCACTAAAGAACTGAAAATGCTACATTAACATAGAAAAAGATGAAACAGTGTCTCCTTGAATTATTTTGCCTTTGAATAAATAAGCCAGAAAAGTTTATATGAGGTTGTATAGCACAATAGGTCCAGGGACCAGACTCCTGGGTTCCTAGTTTCTGGAAACATTCCCCCTTCTGATCTATACAATAGTCTCTCACAGTGATGAAGAACCTTTTAGAGCTTTCAGTGATACAAACATCTTTCTGCAGTGCACATGCCATAGGTTCCCCACCACTAGTTTATAAGGTAGGTACTAGCATTCTACTACTGCACAAACAGGAAAGTACACAGCTGAATGGGATAATTGGATTCTGTGGGAAGATATTCAGTGGGAAAATAAAGTTGCGTTTTATATACCTGAGTGGCAGAAAAATTTATAAATAAAGATATTCAAATGCTGAGCAGTTTTGATGAAGCAAGTCCCAAATGCCATGTCCCGGTTAATTTTATTCCTCTCATATATCTGACATGAAAATTCATTGACATTTGAAGGCCCATAGTTCCAGAAAGCAGTTTTCTAGGACCTAAGACTCTGCCAGAAATCACAAGGCTAAGCTGAATAGACGAAGTATTTCCCCTTTGGCTCTAGACACCTCTTGGATTCAGAAGAAAGGAAATGGCCCCTTAGTGACACTACTCTGCAATTTCGAAGAGCAAGTTTGTGTGATCCCGCTGAGAAATACTGCCTTGGGTTTACCTCAGGAAAGAACACAATATAGGGGAATGAAACTCTCAACCTACTACTATATGTCTGGTATGAGTTCATGTTCTCTAAAAATTGAAGAATGAATTTTAGGAACAACGGAGGTTAAGAGCAGAATGTATTTATTGAGAGAAAGAAAGCTTCTGTCTGAGGGACAGAAGGGGTCCTGAGCAGGTTGCCAAAGACCCTGTCTTTTCTAGGGACTTTTATAGAGTAAAACTATGAATTGAGATGGGTCCAAGGTGAGGAAAACCTGAGAACTCGCAGGGTGGGCATAAAGTGGGACAGAACTATGGTTAACCAATAAGATTAATTGTTCAGGTAAAACTAATTAAATCAGGGACAAATGAGGAAGCAAGTCACATAGTAAGCAGGCATGCTTTAACAGCAGTGACTCTTCCTATAGGGGGTTGGGATGGTGACTCCTGACTTCCACGGGGTGATAGAGAACTATTTAGAATATTATTTAGGATATGGATGCATTTGTTTGATCTTTTGTCTTGAGGCCCGACCCACAGCAGGAGGTGTCCATCTCCCCCAGTTGCAAGGTATCTGGGCTTCTGCACTGACTCCTTTGAGGACCTAACCCTGTCTGACTGACTGTATTTCTAACTAACTCAGCTGCCTATAACAAACAGGAAGTAGAAATTTTTCAAATGTAACCCTTTCGCATGCTACTTTTGTCCTTGGTATTTCTCCAAGGTGTTTGAAGAGGAAAGGACCAGTGATACAGTAAATAGGACAATGCACAGCTTGACAAGAACAAACAGAATAGAATTTGTCAGAGGTCTCCTCTCACAGACTCTAAGCTAAACCTTATCATTATTCCTTCACTGCTCCCAGGAATACCTGGCGGGGCAGGTTCCTGTATGCCAGACCTTTTCTCTCTGTCTATCTCTTCCCTTCAAACCTTCATTCCTGAGAGAGACTTCACCCAGCTCTTCTCCCACAGCACCCTGAACCTACTTTCTGGTGAGGAGGTGAGCTCCTTCCTATACTATTGTCAGTAGCTGGTATTGGTTCTTGATTGACTTAATGATATTATATTACTATCCTAACAGGGGCTTCTTGAGACATCTTAATCTGAAAGTGACATGATGATCTGAGGGAAAATTGGGGGAGAGGATGGAACTAGCCCCATATAAGTAACTGCCAATAATGCCTTTCTCTGGCATTTGTTAAATTGTAATTCTGCCCTCTTCCTTCACTGCTTGACTAAGTCATCTAGAGAGGGCGAGGAGGAAATACAAGGTTTTAAAGAATAGTATATTGACGTCTGCTTTCTGTCTCATGATAAAATACTTGAGAAAATCAACTTACACAGAGGGAAATTTATTTTAGAAGTTTGAGTCCAGTCACTTGGGCTACTGCCTTGGGTCTGTGTTGAGATAGGACAGTATGGCAGGGAGTATGCAGATGAAGAAAACTGCTCATCCTGTGGTGGCTTAGAATTGCAGAGAAAAAGACCAGGATTCCAGTATTCCCTTCAAAAGCATGGCCACAAGGACCTAACTTCCTTCCACTAAACTCTACCTCCTAAATATCCCAGCATCTTCCAATGGTGCCACAGGCTGGTAACCATATGTTTAGCATCTGTGCCTTTGGGGAATTATTTAAGATCAAAATTCTAATAGTATTTCAAAGCCTGGTAACATGTATGGGATAATTTCAATCACTTCGCATTTACTTAAGCATGTTCTATGGGCTAATATATGGTCTATTTTAGAGAATGTCCCATGTGCAGCTGAGAAGAATGTGTATTCTGATGTTGGTGGGTGGAACACTCTGTAAACATCCAGTAAGTCCATTTGTTCACAGGTTTGATTCAGTTGTGTTATTTCTTCACTGACTTTTTGTCTAGTTGACCTCTGTGACAATGGGGTATTAAGGTCTCCCATTATAATTGTATTACTACTTATTTAATTTTTCATTTCTGTTAATATTTGTTTTATATAGCTGGGTGCTCCTATATTTGGTGCATATATATTTACAATTGCTATCTCTTCCTCATGAAGTTTTCCCCTAACTAGTATGTAGTGAGCTTCTTTATCTCTTTTGATCATTCTTGCTTTGAAGTTCACATTGTCTGCAAACAGAATAGCTATCCCCCCAATTTTTTTCTGGATTTCTGTCACATGGAATATTGTTTTCCAACCTTTGACTTTTAGACTATGAGTTTCCTTTTGAGTCAGATGTGTTTCTTGCATACAGCATATTGTTGGGTCCTGTTTCTTGATCCAGTCTGTCAATCAAAGTCTGTTTCATCACCAATGTTTGCTTCTGTCCAAGACAGTAGGGAAACCTCTGTGGAGTCTTTTCTAAGCCCTGTGTCTCTTAGTCTGTTGTCCTAGAGCTTCATGAGCAGATGCAGACCAGGCATACTTGGGAATTGACTGCAGGGGGAGAGGAGGAGGAGATGAAATGATCAAGATTATCAGGAACTGTATGGAACAATGGAGAAAAATGAAGCCATGAGCCACATTAAGACCTTGATGATGCAGAGCAGCACAAAATGAAGTACGATAGCTGTATGTGCTGAAGTACTATGAAGTACAATAGCTGTATGTGCTGTCAAAAACCTGGGAGGCTAATATACAAATTAAATATCATGGAAATGAAGGATACTATCCTTCAGAGTAGTGTAGTTGGTGGCCATCATACTTATTCTAAACTTGCTTCATGGATCAACTTATTTAGCCAACTCGAGCCTCAAAGTTGCTTCAAAAGTTTATAATACAATTGTTAATGTCCCCTTGTCAATTTTTTTTTTTTGCCTGGGAGAATGGATTTAAACATTGGAAAAATAGCCCAAGGTCATGAAGAGTCTAACCTGTTGTGGAATGTGTCCATTCCCCCTCTTCTCTTGCACCGTGATTATGGAATAATGGACTAAATTTCTTGTATAATTTATAATATGACTCTGAAGACCATCTTGAAAGAAGAGTAGAAGAATTAATAAAAGCATCTGTGGAATAAACATACAAAATTTCAGTGACTACTTAGAGTTGAGTAACCCTCACTAGTATAATAAAGTCTGGGCAAGACTTGCTGAGTTATACAATACATGTTTTCCTATCAGAGCTATAGTCAAAAGCAAGTACTTTCATCTAACTTCTGAAAACAAAAAGAGAAATAGCTTGTTAAAATCTAGAACTTTCCTCGGGAGCTTGAGGTAGGTGGAGTGTTGTGAGTTCGAGGCCCGCTTGGGCTACAACACGCGTGCAAGGCTGGCCTGAGCTACATAGTGTGACCCTGCCTCAAAAAACCAGGGCTGGGAGTTTGGCTCAGCGGCTTAAGCACCTGCCCTGGCAGGCATGAGGCTGTGAGTTCGATCCCCAGTGCTGAAAAAAAAAAAAAAATCCAGAACTTTCTACAGCATCATTTTCCTTCTCTTCTACCACCCACATAGGAGACAGTTAAGAGAATGAGAGCAGGCACAGGATCATGTGCACACAAAGAGAGACATACAGAAGATTTTTAAACATATATGAAGATTTCTTTTCTTCCAGTCAGAACACTCTTTAATTGATAATCTGATGAAAAAACACCAAGTTATTGGATCACTTGCCTCCCAGCTCTTTAGACCAAGAATGCAGATCCTAGTAATGTGTTAGTTTAGATCAAATGTGATTATAAACCTCCCAAATAATTTCTAAAACACAGATCAAGGTGGAGAAACAAATTTCATTTTTAGGATTTTAAAGGTCTACATTAATGATGTAGAAGCTGAATGCCAAAAGATTAAAGATGTGGAACACTACAATCCCTCTGTACCTAATTAAGTATAAATAAATTTGCTTAAATTGTTTGATTAGGTTGATTAGATCCTATTTCACATGTAACTGGCACATAGCCATTCCTGGGAGACCTCACTCACCACTAAATTGCCTCTTGACCAGGAGGTCAAGTATTATTTGTTGGCATTTGGTTCAAATAGGAGTCTCAGTGCCAGTCTAACCTTGCTACTTTGCAGCAGAGAGAAGTAGAAATGTATGGGCCATGGAGTGCTGCATACCAGGAGGAGTCCAAAAACTTGAGCTCTTTTTCAATTGTCCCTCATGCAAATTTCTACTTGTCTCCATCTACAATGAAGACAGAACTTGAGGGGCAGGCCGGTATCCAGTGTCCCGGACCACCTGTGCTGCCCAAAGTCAGTTCTGATGCTCCCCAGTCCCTTCTATGAAATCATGCGACCACAGCAGAGCTGAACTCCCTCTCCACTTCTCTCAAGTCTGATAAACACCAGTTTCTGTTTTAAATCATTTTGTGCTGCTATAACAAAATATTAAAGATTGGATAATTTATGAAGAAGAAAATTTTATTGCCTCATAGTTCTGGAGATTGAAAAATGCGAGATCGTGGTGCGGCAGGCTGTTTGTCTGTGAAGTATGCTCTCTGCTCTCTGCTCCTAAGATGCCACTCTGCTGCTGTTGCACACTCTGAAGGGTAGGAGAACCAATTGCTTTTGAGGAGAGCAATACTCAAAAGTAAGTTTAAGAGCTACAATCAAAGCCATTGCCTCACCACCCACCTACTTACCTCCAGGTCCGCAGAATGTCCTCCGTGGACCCGAGAAGTTTCTTCGCTCTACACAAGACATTCCTCTCTCCAAGCTCCTCTGAACTTTGAAGGAACTAAAAGCTCTGAACACAGATGGGGCAGGCTGATATAAACAGTGCAGCAAAAACTAGAAAAGCACATGCCCTTTTCTCTGCCTTTTCTACAAAAAGAAACAGGAATGAAGATGAAGGTGATGATTGCAAGTTTTGGAAAGCAAATACCAAGTGTAGCCATTTTACAGACTTTACTGTGTTAATATCCTAGGAAACTCCGTGGGCTAGAATTCCAACCTATTCTTCTTTTTTTTTTTTGCGGCACTGGAGATTGAACTCACAACCTTGCGCTTGCCAGGGCAGGCGCTTAAGCCGCTGAGCCAAACTCCCCAGCCCTGGTTTTTTGAGGCAGGGTCGCACTATGTAGCTCAGGCCGGCCTTGCGCTCGCGTTGTAGCCCAAGCCGGCCTTGAACTCACAACGCTCCACCTACCTCAGCCTCCCGAGTGCTGGGATTAAAGGTGTGCGCCACCACGCCCGGCTCCTCAACCTATTCTTCTTGCCTACTCTTCCTTCAGGATGTGGCTTAGATCCTCCTTACTTTGGGAAATCTTTCCTGCCTCCCACCCCTCTCAGGCTGAATATCTTCCTCGTATAGCTCCCTGGGATTCTAGCAGGACACATGGCCCTCCACTGGGATTATCAGTTAGTCATGTCTGTCCTTGCTCAGGCTGCGAACTGCATGAGATGGGCTTTGTTTGTGTATACCCAGCCCCACCCAGGACCAAGGGGAGCGTGTATCTTCAGTAAGTGGTTGTCAAGTAGGTGAGTGCTGGATGGACAGATATAACAATCTATACACAGTTTGGCCTGAATTCAATAGACATTGAGTGCTTCCTATGTACCAAGCTCTGTGTTAGGTGCTGAGAGTTCTACAGTAGCTCAGCAACTCTGGTTTCTGCTTTTAAGAAGTTTCCAATTTGGTTATAAGTTTGAGTCTCAATTCATTTCCTCTCCCCCCTGTTATGGCCTACCTGGGCCCTCATCTCCAGCCAGGCTCTCTTGTGTGTAGAGGTCACAACATATGTCTCAGCCATGTTCCCAGTACTACTATGGCGAAGGGAATGAATGTGTGCAGGGGTAATAGTGGGAGAGAAATGCAATTTTCTGTCTTCTTTGTGTTCTTACCAGAGGCTGTGCTTTCCCTGTGTGGAACTGTAGTCTTCCCTCTTATGGCCCAAATAAAAGCAAATCTTCATAGATATAAGAGAGCTGATGGAAAAGCACTCAGGCAGGCTTACCAGGGTGACACTAAATAAATTGCCACTGAACCAGTGAGCTATAGCAAATGCTTCACTCACAACTCTATAGTCTAGCTGGGGGCAGCATGCTACCTGCCATGCCAATGAGATTACAGAAAAATGGACTGAAGTCAGGGTAAAATCGGGGATTATTCCACAAGGATGTCATGAGTGGACTGTTGGGTGATATTGAGACCCCTCATTTGATGGTAGGTTTCAATTCCTGCAACTAATGTTTATAGCACCAGCTACAAAACTGGTAGTGCTTCTAGGTAGACACAGTGACAGATGAATCTCCTATAGCCTGAGGTTCTTTTGCTTACACCTCTGCGAGTGTGAGTAACAGCCTGTTCTTTCCAGGAGCATGCAGCTGCCATGGTCTGTGAAAGGTAAGGACACAAATACCCAAAGGCATTTGGCACTGATCCATTCAGTGATACCTGTAAGCAAATGAGAAGAGAAGGCTGGTGAGTTACTGGAGCTGTTACTTTGCTGGGGATCATGAGCTGGCATGAGGCAGAAACGGAATTGAAACACTAGCGAGTGTGGCTATAAAGCCTGTATCTTTTCATAACACAGCAGATGCTGCTGTCGGTCCCTTAGTCAGGATCAGATATCTGTGTCCATCTGTAGGTATTCCCTGGATTTGGAGAGATGCTCTGATCTGAGGCCAGTGGTTTGTTCTGGTGCTGTTGGCTCAAAGGCCTAGAAAGAGCGCAAGCTGTTGCAGAAACTTTTTCTGGGACCAGTTTCTTTCAAATCCCTTTCAAGGAAGGATTTGCTGACCAGCTGCTGAGAAGTGCAGTCTGCAGACATGTGGAGCTATCATTCCTCCAGGACCTGCCTCAGCTGCAGAGTGCCACTCACCCAGCTCACACCTTCCCTGGAGCCTTCACACAGTGGTATTGGGCCTGCCATTGTGTCCCAGTACAGCCCAGTGATGCTTGTTGGCCAAGGCCGTGTGGGGCCTGCACTGTAGTTTGGCTCCTCCTTCTGCTCAAATCCTTCCTCCTTGTCTTCCTTTTCCTCAGACACTTGCTTATCCCAGCAGATACATTGTACTCTGGTTTGGCTCAGCACTTGCTTTCTCAGTTCCAGCCTGCACCAACATTGTACATTTTGGGGGTCCGTGTACGTGAGGAGTGGGTGGGGAGAATCATGTGGACTGACAGCCCCACTGTTGCTTGGGCTAGGTGCAGTGTTCTTCAGGCACCCAGATGGAGGATGTGGAATGGCCCAGTTCAGGTTGAAATCCTCCTGCCTCAGCCTGAGGGCCAGTACCACAAAGCCCTTCTCTGTGCTAGGCCTGCCTGAGGGCCAACTATGGTGGCTGAGGTCACACAGTATTTTTTCTGGCCCTGATCAGGAGATCCTTCCCAGCTGGCCTGCAAAGGTTTTGCTCACAAGTTGTTCTTCTACCAAGGGCACCATCACACCAAAGGCACCCATATGTTTCCTGGCTCCTCTGCTTCCAATCATTCCCGATACCACATTTACAAAACCCCAAACTGATCACTTCCTCCACTGCTTAAATCTTCTCAGCAGCTTCTTGCTACTTTTAAAAAAAAGTTTCAACACTCCAGTATCTTGTCTACCATCTGACTCTACCTATGTTTCTGACCTCAGCAAATATGATTGGAGGTTTACCCACACATTACCAGGCACTCCATTAGGTGCTGAAGTTTTTACAGTGGTAAAGTATTTACAGTAGTGAAAGATGTTCTTCCCTCTAGTAAGCCTCCATGATGGTGGGGATAGACAGTAATAAACACCTCATGTGTCTGGTCATGATAAGTATCACGCAGAAAACACAAATTGTCCAGGTGGGGAGGGGAGCAAGGAAGAAGGAGAAGAGATAGGGTGGTGAGAGACCTCTATAATAAATTGATGTTTTTGCAAGCATTGAGAACTTTAGAAAAGGGACATG
>RJWM01007692.1:0-76219 GCA_004363535.1 Dasyprocta punctata | reverse complement strand
AGTTTGGCTCAGTGGCTTAAGCGCCTGCCCTGGCAGGCGCGAGGTTGTGAGTTCAATCCCCGGTGCCGCAAAAAAAAAAAAAAAAAAAAAAAAAAAAAAAAAAAAAAAAAAAAAAAAAAAAAGAGGAAAACAGTGTGGTACTAGGCTACGATTGCTTTGGAATAACCTAATACCACAATAAATAAACTCAGTTCATAAGCCTGTGTCTTTGCCACACCCTACACATATGCACTCATACACACTTATGTACACTCATTTGTAGATATGCAAAGACTTTTTTGCTTTCCTGTAATAAGTTCACCTTTCATTGTCACTTTATTGAAAAGTTAAACTTTTCCCTAACCCCAAGTTGAAACTTCCTCTTTCATTTCCTGCTTCTTCTTTTTTTTTTTTTGTACCGGGAATCAAGCTCATGGTCTCATGCTTACCAGGCAGGCACTGTACCCTTACCTTTACTTTGTTATGCAGCCTGCATACCATCTTCATATTTATATTCTGTCACAGTGTTGTTGGTATGGAAGCTCCAGAGTGGTCAGAATTGCTGTGTGTTTGCTCACTGATAAATCCCCAGGAACTAAGGAAAACCTGGGCCATAGTAGGATGTTTTGCAAGAATGCATGAATAAATCAATGAAGGAAGGTTTATATATGATTTATTAAAGTTGTCTCTGAAAAACTAGAAATGATATTTCCTGGCTGGAGTGAAAGAGATGAGGCATTGCACAGTGAAGAAGTTGAAAGAGAGAGAGAAAGCCATTAACAGATATAAATTAATGCCTGTCTACTTTTCTCTATTCAAAACCCCAACCAACACAGAACAGTAGTCAGAAGCTGGAGCTAATTTCAAGGAAAGAAATTAGAGTTTATTTTCTGTCTTTCCATTGCTTTGGAGTCAGTACTCTGATACAAGCCAAATGTCGTCCGTCAGCCTGTTACAGCATGTGCTCTCATGTGGTGCCACAGTTTTCACTGATGTCCCCCCGAGTTAAACTGCTTTGTTCTGCTGCCTTGCTGTAGAGGGTTTGAGACAAAAATGCTCAGTCGCTGTTGCCATGCTGTCTGTCTCCAGTGTTTAAATGCTTCCATATCACAATGTTTGTCTCTGACTACATTTTGGCAGCTTCAGATAAGACTTAGAGAGACCAAACCACCACTCGGATGATGACTAATCGTTTTGTGCAGTAGGGAGAGTTAAAGGTAGAGCTCTTGAGGCTCTCAGTTTTCCTTTTGAAAGAAGGCATCACACCATATAGAGAGAGGACAGATTACTAGCAGGCATCACCATGGGCACAGCTGTAAATGGTCAACAGATGCAAGCCTATTCTTATGCACAGTCCAGATGCACATGGAATTAGATGACGTTAAAATAAAAAATAGAGACTGAGCCTGTCTTCAGCAGAGAGTTATATAAAAGCCAAAAGCCTCATTATTCTTTCTTTTCTACCTTTCCAAAGATGGCAAATGTTGTGAATTCTACAAAATTAGATCAAGTTGGAAATATCCGGTAAACCCTCACTGGTCTTCAATGCAAAATTGCAGAAATGTCGATATTTAGATTTTGCCAAGTTAAGCTCATTAATATCATTCACAGATACATTTTTTTTGTCATTAAGGGTATTTTTGCTTCACTCTAAAGGGCTGCACAAGCATGTGGAGCAATGTGCATAATAGTCGTAATTATTGAAAAGGAAAGGCCAGCGTGAGGCAAAGCAGATTGCCATTAGCTGGGAAGCCTTGTCTCAGGAAAGATATAGGACAGCATGAATTATCATATAACATACTCTTTTTAGTTTCCTGTATCCACAATTTATTTAAAATGTCCTCGCACTACTATGGCTAACCTTTTCAAATTCTTTGCAATATTTTGAAATTTAATTACATTTATATTGTTTAACCTTTCATATTTTACTATCTTCACAAATTTTAAAATGTATAGGGCAAAATGGAAAAATTGTTGCAGAATTGTACCTGTATATATTTATTTATAATATAGAAATCAACTTACGATGAAACATAAATGTTAAGTGCATTAGAAAGGGATATTTGAGTAAAGGTTTGAATTTAAAAATATTCCATAAATATTATCACTCTTCAAAAATAAAAACAGCCAAAATTTGGAGTCGCAGATTTAGCATTCCAATATCAAAGAAAATATAAAAGGACTACAATAATTTAATATGTACTACACTATCAATGAGAGCTAATATAAACTAAAAGTAGCAATCATCTTCCAGGAATTTGATTTCCTTTAGCTACTGAGAGAATGCAGTGTGACAGCATTCATAATCTAAAGAGTCAAAATTTGAAAATAACAGTGATGCCAATTTCATATTGCATTTGAAGAATAAATGTCAAAACTCGTAGATTAGTTTTCCTCAAGAAAAAAAAAATCGGGTTTCTTTTTTTAGAAGATTTACTCTAATCATTAAAGAGAGGAGACTGATCTCCTATCACAGTTCTGCCTTTTCACTGCCCTCTACTGGGCATTACAGCGGATGTATGTATTTATCTCCACTTCACATTCTGATTTTATTTGTAAATCACCGAGTGAAAGGCCAGACTGAAATTAATTTGAGAATTCCATTCTTGCTTTCTAGTGAGGTCGTAACCAAGCCACCTGGGAGAGAAAGAAATATCTTCTGTTTTTTTAAAACCATTGGAAAGTAAAGTGGTTCAAAACTATTTTTCCTGGTATTTCTATCCACTTGGCCTTATACGTTGGCTTACTACATCTGCCCAGAGACCCTTCAGGGTAGTATAATCTGCAGCTACCTATTATTCCTTATGTGCAAAAAACATAGATTTCATTTTTGGCTGATAGAACTTACCAGTGCAACGTAAACATTGCAAGGGTGTTTATCTCATTCATTTCTTTTTTAGCTCTAGTAATGGGTGCATAGGGGATGACATTTAGTTTTACCTGTTTTTAAAGTTTTTTTTCCCTAATACTTGCCTAGAAAATAATACATTCACAGATAAGAAGCCCATGTTGTCTTCTCATGAAATTGCTGCATTTTAATCTAAAGTGAAACTTTTTATTAAAACAATTTAACAGAAATATCCATCAATGTTTATAATTTGTACATGATACAGATTTTATGTTTTTATGTACAAAACTGATCTCAAAACATGAATAACAAAACTTACAACAAATGATTTGTCAAATAATTTGGCAAAAGGGATACTTCTGACTCTTCTTTATCTCTTTTGGTTGTGGGTGAAATTTTTCACTTTAAAACTGTATAGGGGATAACATTTCATAAATTTAGTGCTTTTGAATGAAGTTTGACTCTGAACATTAGGAGGTTATGCAAATATGTATCAGATCATGGCAAACCTATTTTGCACTTTGTATCTGAAATTTGCCTTGGCTACATAGTGGTATCTATCTATAAACAAATAACGAAACCACCACTAACTCCAGTCAACATCTATCGGGTCTATAATTGCATAAACTCCTGAAGGAGGGAGCATTTTTATATTCTTTAAAGTTGCTCTATATTTCTTACATTTGTAACTAAAAAATCTACTGCAATGATGATTGAACAGTGTCATCACAATTATGATAAAATATCAAATTACAGTAGTTAAAATAGTTTTAAAGAAGTTATCAAAGAATACTCCACATTTTCACAATCATATGTTTAGCATAAATATGTTAAGTATATGTGTAGATTATAAATTACATTGCTTTACATCATTTTGCATGGCATGTTTGACAAATATTCTTTACAAAATGAAAATGATCCAGAGTAAAGTTCAGGGACTTTCATGCTAACATGAAAAAATCAAACCTTGTTCAAAGCTAGCAGAAGAGCGGCACACTGATCATATCTTTCAGAACCCCTTGAAGTGTAAATTTAGTGCCAAACATAGACAGTTGATCTCAACCATATCTTCAAGTGAATAACGCACTCTCTTGGACTCAACAGGGATTGAGTCAGCTGCCAGGTAACATGTGGGCAGATAGGAATTGAGCAGCTGATTGATTCATGAACATTCAGTTTTTGTGCTTCAAGGTAGCAAGGTCTCAGCCTCAAATCCAGTATTAGAACTCTGAAAACGTGTTAGAGAAGAAAAGAAACTATTCCATTTCCAAAATAATTCTACCTTCCAATATTTTTAAGCACCTAGCTGTATTAATAAATTTTGTGAAAATAAATTAGAGAACAAGGACCTTAAGCAGGAATCTTTGTCACCCAACTGCTGGGCACAAAGTTGTAATTTTTAACAATTTTGTTGCATTATTCTACCAACTGCTGTTTACTAACTGCAAGTGGAACTAAAAATTGCTGATGAAAGCATGGTAATAGAATAGAAAAAGTGTTGCATTGGAAATCAAAAGTGCTAAGATTTGTTTTTTTATATATATATATTTCTATCACTACCTGTTTCACTGTTCTTGGAACACGGTGTTTTATTTTATTTTTAAAATGAATACTTTGAAAAATACTGACTTCATGTACAATATCTATTTGCTGGACTAAGATGATTTAAATCTTTGTCAGCTATAAATTTTTATAAATCAAGGTTGTATACCCAATGCTTTATTAATATCTCTTTTTGAAATCTCATCAGATCTCAATGTTAGCATGTTAACATTTCCAAAAACAAAATGTTTGACTTTCTTCTACACGTCTACTTCTCACCTGAGTCTTCTCAGTCTCAGAACACAGCATTTATTCAGGGCAAAAATCTTGAAGTTTCCATTTCTTTCCTCTATTCTTTATTCTGCACACTCAATTAATTGAAAAATGTTGACTCTACATTAAAAATAATCACACTACAGACCGATTCTTTCTTCGCACTATAAAGTCACCATTGTCTTTCAATTGTACAATTTCTGAAAATAACTGGTATAGAGTGAATTGTATCAATCCAAAACAATGTGTTAAAACTCAGTCCATAATACTGACGTGACTTTATTTGAAACGTGGTTTTTTTAGATGTTGTTCGATTAAGATGCGATCAATTTGGTTGGTTTTAATCTCATATAACTGATATCTTTACATAAATGGGAAATCTGAATAGACAGATAAGCACAGAAATTAGGCTTCATAGGAAGATAAAAGCAGAGATTAGGGTGATGAATCTACTTGTGTAAGCTTCAGAATACCAAATACTGCCAGCAAGCCAACACAGACTAGGAGAACATGGAACAGGTTTTCTCCCAATTTTCAGCAGAAACCAGTGCAATTAACACCTTGAACTCAGACTTATAGCCTCCAGAATAATGTTATTCAAGCTACTCAATCTGCAGTGTTTTGCTATGGCAGCACTGGCAAACAGATACATTCAATGTGTGCTCTTCTTGTTTATACCCATCCACTATACGCTGTTCCTTAGATGGCAGCTAGAAAGAAATCTTTTCTATGCTATCAACAAAATTTCATTACTCCTTTATTAAAAACCACCTTCTACTAATTCTCCCTATGCTCCTGATCTACAATAATATCCTCTGTCACTTATTCTCTGACCTCTTCTGAATTACAGAATTCAAAATCAGTTGGCTCTGGCCAGGTTAATGTAGCTTTTCTTCCAACAGTAGCTTTTCTTCCAACATATCAATCACAAGGCATTTACAACTGCTATTTTCAATTTCCAGTATGTTCTTTCCCCATATAGCCACTTAACTTTCATGTTGTTTGTCTCTATTCCACTACTTTAAAAGTGAGATCTTCTCTGACCTTTTATATAAAATAACAGTCAACCCCACTGTAAAATGCTGCTTTTTCTTTATTTTCCTGGGTGACACATCACTGTCTGATACAGAATGTATTTATTTATTTATTTATTTGCATATTCTTCACAAACTTCAGTAGAACATGGTGATTACTTTTGTTTCTTTGTTGTTATATTAAGTACCATTACTCCCAGTACCTAGATTTTCTAACCAAAATAAATACCAAATTAGTATATATGGGCTTTACAGAACAATTACATTTTGCTTCAGCAAAACCCCTTTTTGAGATTTTTTTTAAAGAAGTGATTAAATTGGACTGAATAAGACCATGTACATAAAGGCAAATTCAATATAAAATGAGTGAATTTGCAACACTGAATACACTCAATCTGCACAACTATGTCAACACATATTGTAAACCAAATGTCAGTCTAGAATCTGGAGTTCCAGATACAGAGAGGACTAAACACTTATTCATATGGGATAGACAAATGACCAAGTACAATGCATAAGGATGAATTTCACAGTACAGGGAAGGACAAAATCTTAAGAGAACCACAAATAAAGAAGAGATGATATCAGCTCAAAGCACTTAAAAGAAGTTTTACAAAAATGGGAACATTCAAGCCAGGATATCTTAGAAGTTTGATAGTGGTGGTAGTAGTATTAATTGGCAGGGAAGTTTTGAAAAGCAAATATTTCACCACTGGACACACCATATACAAACACAGCACAAATTCATACATCCGAAAAAGGTGCACCTATTAGAAGGAATCTCCAAAGCTGTTCATCCCTGCACCACTACTTCATCACTCAGATGCCAACCAGCTGCAGAAGCTACAGAAACAATGGAATCTCTGATCAAAGAAGCAAATTGTAGGAGCCCACCACATTTGGGAAAATTCCAAGTTCTTTTTATTTAAATATTCCACAGATCAATAAGACAGGAGGCCAACAAAGTAGGAACTGAACTCTAACTCTGTCTTCAATTTAGCAGCAGAGTTATATATCCAGCTGGATCCCGCTGCTAGATGATTTCTTAGGACTGACTCTTTGCTCCCTCTCCCAGCAGGAGATAGTCTGGAGTGAAACCTAGCCTCAACAAGAAAGAGCTGATATACATTCATATCTGAGAGCTTTTTCAACCTACTTTTGTAATCCCAAATATTTCACAACATTAATATTTTATTGACCCTTTCCTTATGTTGTAAATATGTGAGGCAGAAATGCAGGAAAGCTCGTGGCTTTTGATGGGCTGTTCACTACCTATTGTGAGGTTCAAGGTTTTTAGCTATCAATCCTTTATTGATTTTTTCATGTAATTTTAACTGTCAAAACTGCTCTGTCTAACCTGGCAAACTGAGTTTAATACACTAAAGAATCTGGGGAATTCTGTTTTGCTTCTGGCTTCTAATCCTCACACCACAATTCATCATTATAGGTCATAAAACAAGGCATCTATCCTTTTGCTTAGCATCTACAACTATACAACAAGGAGCTTGGAATGTAACAGTTGCTGAGATTTGTTATTCCCTGATTCTAGAAAGTTAAATAAAAAAGCAGTAAATGAAGTTAATCAGAGCTTTCAATCCCCATCAGGAGCTACCAGAAAGGCACTGAGGCTTTTCTAGTCCTTCGTTTATTTTAAATATTGACTTTTCACATATAGGAAGTCTCATGCCTTCTTTAACCGTGTGCCTATAACTTAGTATCCATGCATTCATGATTACAATGCTAAATTTAAATGATTTGTTATTTTACATGTAGAGTTGCTGACACTTCTGTGTATGAATGTGTGTATAGGGTGGTATCTACTGCATTGATCTTCAAAAGATTTTTAGACAAGCTTTAAATCAAAAGAAACTGTTACAAGTTTTAGTTTTTTTACTGTAATTATTGTGTAGTATTAACATGATCTAAGTCAGTGGCTGGTAGTCACATCATATCATTGCGACGTTTAGTTGCTTCTAAAGATGCTAGCAAGTATCTTAAAATTCCCTTGTGTATGACACCATTTTTTTCCCTGCCTGAAACAGCAGGCGTTAGCCTCACTTTTATTTCCTTGATGGAATCTTGTGCTGCTGGATCCCATTTTAATCCCAAGATGTCTGAATGACTCAGATCACAGGAGAGTAAATATTATTTCCCTCACAATACTCCACTTCTTCCCTGGTGCAACATTTGCAACATTCAAGGCTGAGAATAAAATAGGAAATATTTCTATGGAAGATAGGCACAGTCTACCTTCCTGGTGAACTAGAAGTTCATTTGTAAAAGGAGCTATTAGAAATTGAAATAATAATGTTTAGAGTAAAATAATATGTGAGAAAAAACAACAGCAACCATGATTAATTAAAAAGTGGAGGATATATTGTGGAAGTACTTTTTTTAAAACAGAGACTAGTTTTATTTTCATTAATTTTGGTTATCTTCCATCATACTATAAATATAGTTTTGATGTGTAAGTTACATTTTGGGACACAGGAAATAATTCCTTTAAATTAAAACAAAAACAGTAATGGTTTCTAAAATGATATTTCCAATATCTTGTGTAATTATTCAGCATGTAACAATTTCAGAGAAAAAATATCCATAAAGAAGTAAAATTAAGAAAAAATTCTTTGATATTAGTACTGCATATGGTACATTCACTCTGATGATCACATAGCTGATAGATGAAAGATGGTTAACCTGAATATAGACAATTTATCTGTTTTCTTTCTTTTTTTTTCTTTTTTAGTTTTACAATTCAGTTCCATCCCTGGTAATATTAATTTTCTTAGCCACTATTTATGTTTCAATCATATTTTCAAAATAACTTGATTCTGACAAATATGTGAAGAAAATATGTCATTACATTAAACATGTATTATATGTGGAGGGATTAAGTAATATAAAATATATGTCACAAATCCTGGATTCTCCTCTCATCTTAACAGCCAAGGTCATGTTGTCCTGTCTGCAACTAAGATATAGCTTTCAAGCAGCTTTGCACTCAATTCTGTACACTTCAATTAATATATCCTTTGCCTTGGAGTCAAGGCTCAGCTTTGTAATTATGTTTATGTTAAAACACATGAATAAAATGTTTCTAAGTCTTGCAAGATGGTGCTGAATTCGTTCGTAGCTGCTGATGACAAAACACCTCTGCAAATAGCTTATTTCTATTTCTACTTGGTTAAAAATAAGCAGAATAAGTCTAGTTACAATTAGGATTTAGGACATAGACTCCCTTTCATGTTGAGTTGCTCTTCTGTTGCCCCACAGCGTTGATGGCTCTTTGCCATCTCCCACATGATGGAACTCATAGCTCCCACCCCTGGTCACTACTCCTGCTTCAAGGGCTCTAATAGTCATCAGGACACTTAGAATTGATTGACTTACTGTCATTTATAGGAAAGAATTTCATATATTGTTCTAAGATAGCTTTAGAATCTTCAGCCTTTTATTCCTAATTTTTAAATGTATAAATTCATGAGCAGGTAGCCTCAAATAATTGCCTAAATATGTGAAATTATGAAATACAGTTAGTTCTACTATATTTCTTTTGAAAACATAGATTAGTTCCAATACGGTTGATATATTAGGAAATAATCTAAACATGATGCAAATTTCACATTTGTTTCTATGGAACAGCTTGTATGAGAAACACTAAGTGAAAACAGAAAGCAACACCTATCTGAATACAGCTGTATAAAAGTATACAAATTTCAGATGTGCAAACCTTCTACGTTTCCCAAATATCTCAATCATCATAGTATTATTAGCCACATTCATCCCTGTTTTGTGTTATCAGTTTGTGAATCCACTTTCTAGCACCATCTAATAATGTCATCTCTGAATTTCTAATACATCCCACTTAACCTGGAATAACTCAAAGTGTCTACCAAACTGAATTCCAATAGTACAAATGAGCATTAGTCTGCAAAAATTGTCACTAAGGAGCGATGAAAAAAATATTTATTATGATACAGATAACTAATTTCTCGACTTATACAAGAAATGTACAGAAAGAAAAGACAACGATGAGAACCAAAACAAAAAAGATTTTAAAATATATTCTAATTAAATTCTTTGAGCTCTTATTTTAGGATTAAGAGATTTCGAGCAGAGTTCCTCTCCTATCAGCATATAATTGATAATTGCTCAATTCCTCAGAAAACCAATTAACCAAAAGATTGCACTTCCTCAAAATATTCTCAGTATCTGTTGCACGTAGTTCATTGTCTTCACACACTTTGGCTTCTTTAACTTCTTAAAAGATTTTTGGAATGTTTGTAGAATCCTGAAAGATGAAAATATGGAAAGTTCATTCATATGCAATATTTACACAGTTAACACCAAAAAAGGGAATGAAAATCAGAAGTAAAACAATAGACTGTGCAATCATGAGTATGGTTTACTCCAAATGTGGTCTCTGCTGGGTGACTCTGACTTCATTTCAATTAAGTGCATATTACAACTCCCCAGGTGGGGAGTCCATCTGCTCCTTATGGAAAGTAATGCCACCCAAGTTCCTGGCTCTCTTCCCTGCCAATTAGTCACCTATATGCATTTTATATGAGCATTACAGAGACTTGGGTAAGTGTAAAGATTCAAACTTCCAACTTTCTATACTTTTGCTAGAGTCTGCTTTAAGCAAATCCTGACAAAGGATTGGAAAGAGCAAAAATCACCACGAGGACTTAGAAATTTCTATACATGGTATATGTTTTATTTCTTAAGTGGTTTTTTGAATTTGAAATATTCTTCCCAGTTTAAAATAGAGTTTCCTAGTACTAGATTCATTTTTAGCAATAATATGATCTTTCTCTACCCTTGTTCTCACTAAAGTTCAAATGTAAGACAGTTTTCTAAACAGAATTTAAATGGAACCAGTAGAGTTCTGTGACCTCTCTATATGTTCTACATACTTTCCAGTTATTCTAGGAGTGTAGCATTTCACTCCAAGCATTTTTATTGCCTTGTAGCATTATTCTGTGTTGCAAAAATAAAACCAAACTGGAATTATTTAAGCCAAATAATACAGTAGGTTTCTAGGAAGCCTGAGGCAAGTTGACTGTTTTGCATTCAGAAGAAGTCACTGGAGAGTGACAGTTCAAAAATAATTGTTGTGGAATAGATGGTTGAGGAAACAGTATCTGGGGAAGCTTAGGTTAATACATTAAGTCACTATGATGTGCTCCAGAAATATATATCCTACAGACATGCTGCCACATTCAATATATTGACTGTAGTTCCTGCCTAAGAGTTCAGTCATTGTCATGGAAAAGGTATAATTCAAATTAAAGATACAATACTATTAAATAATTTTCTAACAACTTCACGAAGAAAAACTGAAAGGTATAATTCAAATTAAAGATACAATGCTATTAAATAATTTTCTAACAACTTCATGAAGAAAAACTGAAGTTATAAGCGTTATTTCTCCTTTGAAAATTAGGAAATGTTCCTTACTAGTAAACCGATCCATTAAAATCTTTGTAACAGTTATTTTTGGGTACTATCGTAAATACAGATTAAATTTATATCAACAAGAGACCCAAAATATGTGTTTTGAGAAAAAATAGCATTATACATCTCCATCTGTATTAATCTAGAAATAGACAAATAGTCCAAGACATAGACTGTTCTGATCTATGAAACCATCCAAAGGTAAGTTTTATTTCATTCCAGAGATTTTCCTTGTTTTCATGGAAACTGTTTGCAAATCTCTGCATTTCTGTCACTAAAGAACTGAGATGGGGTATCATTTCTTTAATGATGTGAGCTAGGACTTGTGCAGACAGTTTACCTTATTTGCTTGCACTGGAAGCTAAGAAATGCAATCTTAAAATGTGAGTTGTTTGCTCAGCATTCTACTAATCAAAGGAAGAAGGAGAGAATTGATACAAATGCAACCACACCATTGTTATCTGCTTTTTAGTTTTTAAAACTAATTTATTAATGAAATATCATCCACAGATATAACAGGTATGCATTTAAAGTAAATCTAGACATATTCTTGTACTTTAAATCACTGAGTGGTGTACTGCGTTACACCACTACAATTTCTTACTATTATTTATTCTAGCTGGCTCTAGCCTTTGCCCGTACCTCCAACATTTTACATAATCCTTCAGTAGTTTTCCATTTTCTACCTGCATTGATTTACTTTCTCTTTTGTGAATATCCCTGTCTTCCACTTGCTTATTCTCTGCTGTTATTCGTCCTTTCAGAATGGTGCTTCCCTCAGTTCTATGCATGATTGGCACTTATTTACATTCATCATATAGTTTGAACATAGTTTTTCAGATACCCTTTACTACCCCCTGCCTGGATTCTCCAGCCTTCTTTACCATCGTATTAAATTTTACTTCAGGGAACTTATACTATCAGTTATTACATTGTTAATTTATTTTTTGTTTGCTTACCACCTGATTTCCCCTCTGGAATTTTGACTCTATGAAAGCACAAACCTTGTTAGTTTTGATTTGGAGATAAATAACGTCCTAGTATATTTATCATTTCTAGAATATAGTCAATGCACTAGAAACTTTTGGAAGCAAGCAGACACATATATAATTATAAACATGTAAAATGTATATGTAATTGTTGTATTATCTTTTTGGGTCATTTCGTTGTCAAATTAATAAGTGGCATTTTCCTAATGTCTTGTGAAGAAGTTAAAAGGTGATGTATGACTGAAGATGTAGTTTAGTGCTAGAGGAGTGTTTTCCTATCATGAATAAGACCCCAGATTTGATTTCCAGAACCACAAAAAAGAAAAATGAAGGCAATGTAGAGTTGAGAAACACTCATCACTTACCTCGTCTGAGTTGTAGACAACTTCTTAATCATGCTAAGATTTTCCTAATGTGGTTCTATGTAAAAATACACCTAGATATTTTCTGTTGATCAATGAATTTCCATGTACTTTATACATATCCATGCATTTCTATTTACTTAATCTTGAAAAGAACTTTCTGAAGTAGAATCAAATAAATGTTCTGCAAACTAAGCATAAATATTATACCAATTAGAAAAATTTAGATGTTTTTGAATTACACTAAAAAATCTTCAAATCAGCAAAATAACAAGCAATTAAAAAACAAAAGTAACAAGCTGGGAATGGCAGCATGTGCCTGTAGGTCCAGCACTCAGGAGGCAGAGGTAGGAGCATTGCTACCAGTTTGAGGCCAGCCTGAGTTACATAATGAGTTCAAGGCCAGTCTAAAATACATTTTATAGTAAAATCCTGTTTCAAAAAAGCAAACAAACAAATTAAAAAAAAGTAACACAAATTTGCCTTAGAACACTCAAGGTAAAAGAAATAGGTATATACTTTTGATATATACTTACATATGTAAATATTGCTTTTATAACGTTTAGAAGGGCTTTGTTCATTTTGTTCTTTGTCTAAAAAGTCATGCAGAGTGCCTTAATTTAGCAGAAGTGAATATTTGTTCTTTTTGTTGCTTCTCTTTTAAAATAATATCATTAATTTAAAAACTTTTTGCACTTCATACTGAAGAAAGGGATAATCATCATTAGTTGACAAAAAAAATCATCTGTAGGACTTCTCAGAACAAGAATGCTAGACCACAACAAAATAACAGAAATTTTCTAACATACATATACTTCATGCATTTTGACCTGAAAAAAGATAATCTGAAGGTTTACTTTGATTCATTTGTCAGATGGTCAAATCATGATCATATTGCAAAATCAACATTAAATAAAGAGCTTTCTGGAATCATTTTCAATGCAATATATTTAATGTTAAGCCAGTTTCCAAGTAAACTAGCTGCTTGGGATAAACAAAAAGGGCATCTCCATGAATCTTGTGAAATTGGAGATTTTTTCTGAGACTCCATTATGACTTTATCAATAGCAACAGTAAGATCACTAGGTTAGTACTAATAATTTTGTAAAGGTAGCAACTTGTTTTCTTTTCTTATATGCTGCCATAAGAGGACAGAAGACTCACTTTATAAGTGTCCAAAAGTAAACTCAAACAAGAAAATTTTCTTAAAATTTAGCTGTTATTTTCCTCTCTCATAAAGCATACCTTATTACTCATGAAGTATGCTAACATTATTCAACATGTCACTATTATCAGAGAGACCTCTTACATACTGAGTACATGGTGGGCAGTTTATTAATTCAGTATCAGATATATCTACAGTTATTACCTGAGAATATTAATCACAACTTATTTGTTGAGAATGTTGTTATTGTTCTTTTAAAAATATTTTATTTTTAGTTGGTATTAATGGTAAATGTGTGGGGTACAGCGCAATGTTTTATTCCTTCACCTGCAACTTCAGCAGTAGTTGAGTGGCTCTGAACAAAATTTAGTTTTCTCATGAATGATTTTGGCTATGAAATATACTACACACTAGAATTATTCTGAATAAGATGAAAAGAAAACCTCTCTCTAATGTGGTACTGTAGTTGTTATACCAAGATAGTTTCTCACAAAGTTATGAGCTAGTCACTCTGAATTTGCTTTTTGTGTGTACCATCATTAAAGCAACTAAATATACTATGGACAACAAATAGAAAACTAAATATGTTTTGCATATAAAAACTTAAGCTTCCCATTATTAGAGAAAAAAATTAAATATGAAGGACAAAATACTCCCAAAATAAGCACTGTGGTGGCATTCAGTGTAAACTCACAATAGATACAGAAATACAGATACACTTGTGTATATATGCTTAGACTTAACTTGAATATTTAGATTACCTAACTGTATTAACTGACAGAGTCAAAAAGCAGTATGGGTTGAAAATGAGAACACCTACTTCCAAGCTTGGTTTTTAAAATTGTTCATCAAAGCAGTGGAGTTCCTTAGAAAATGAGTTGATTTCATAGCTGGGTCAGGGAATATACAATGTTGAACTGGAAAGTTTTGGGCTATCAGAAATTATGTATATGCAAAAAAAAAGATGAGAACTTGTTGAAAGTAAGTATTATTTAGTGAGAAATAGCTCCTCTTGATGAAAGATGAGAGAATTAGAGCAGGAATAAGATAGCATTGAATTGTAACTCTAAACATACAGTAAATCCTGGCATGGTGGTGCACACCTGTAATCTCAGCACTCAGAGACTGACGCAGGAGGATGGCTGTGAATTCAAGGCCAGTGTAGGCTACATAATAAGTTCAGGGCCAGCCTGAACCACGTAGTGAGACCCTGTCTCTCTCTCTGTCTCTCTCTCTCTCGCACACATACACACACATACACATACCCTCTCTCTCTCTGTCTCTCTCTCTCTGTCTCTGTCTCTCTCTCTCTCTCTCTCTCTCTATATATATATATATATATATATATATATAAATGTTCACAAGCTAGTAATGATATAAATAAATGTATCTATTAAATAAAAGAAAAGACTGATATATATTATTGTAGAGTCTAAATGAATAAATACAAAAGAGAAACATAGACAATCACCATTTTATAAATGACTCAGTAATAACTATTTCAGAAAAATCTACTGATAGATGCAAGTAACAGACAGTAAGAATTTGAGAAGGATTTTCATATAAAACTATTTCTGCCAATAACTACAAGGAAAATACAGCAAGTTCATAGTGGAGAAACTCAGCAAATATCCCTTTAATCAAGTTATGAAGGTCAACATCATTGGTAATGAGATATACTCATACTATAAATGTATTACTTAAGGCTCCCTACAGGAACAGAATTGATAAAAATTTCATGTAAGATTAAGCAGGGGAATTCTTAGGTAGGCCTGCAGGATCCAACACAGCAGAGTCCACAATGGCCATCTGAAAGCGGGAGAAGCAAAGACTCCAGGAGCTGCCCGAGAACATGAGGCCACAGAAAGAGGGACTTAGAATGGAGCAAGAGTCCAAGCTCGAAGGCCTAGAAGTTCTCTGTGAAGTCACTGTAGTAGGTCTGCATTCAACTGCTGTGGAAACTGGAAACCAGTGTCCAAAGCTAATGATGAAAACTGTAATGTTTCATAAAGAAGCATACTTTCCACTTCTCACTATTTTTTATTTCACACAGCCTGCAAATCTACTGCTTGGTGCCACCCACATCTAGTGTAGCTCTTCCCTGCTCCATTTGCTCACCTTCGTGTCAGTCATCTACAGATACACTCAGAACTGTACTTTACTAATGTGCTAGCCATTTTTAACCCATTCAACTTGACTTGTCTTTATTAATGGTCATAATAACCACTTCATAAAGCACACTGTCTTTTGATGCCCTAAAAGACCACCAAAATTGTGTAAACTCAGGTCAATCACAGCAAAATATAAAAGAAACACAACTTGAGGGAAATTCATAAAAACAGACATTCTACTTTTGAAAGTTCAGTTTGATAGGATGTTTTTACTCTTCAGCATTTGAAGAGATGTTAGTAGTGTCTTAAGAAAAACTTGTTGATTTCCCAGGTAAATGTCTTCATCAAGTTAAATCAAGCAGAATTTAATTGGAAACATGTGTCTTACTTGTTTTACTTTCTTTAAAATGAATCAGCCAATTAACAAGCCCAGACATCAGTTTGGATGCATTAGTTTATTTCCCAACAACACAGAGATGAATGAGCGCATTATGAAAGTGATAAAGTGAAATTTGCCTTATTACTGATGACCCTTGAAACCACAATGTTATGTCAATAAATTAGACACAGAAACTTAAATATCACATGGTTTCTCTTATGTGAGAAATTCAAATATAAATGAATCAGAAGGAAGATAAAAGACAGATAACAGGAAACTGAAAATTACTTTTTGCCATGAAAACCCACTAGTAAGGATAAAGGAATGTTTCATTCAGAATTAAAACTAATAACTCACTACACATGTAAATTAAAAACTACTGTAAAGTTTATACTTGTACATCCCACAGTATTGTAAATATAATACATTAAGAAAGAGTTTCACCACCAAACCATTAAACATCAGCAATCTCAAAGCACTGACTTTCACTATTTATAAGATTAAATTTAATCTGCCCAATTAGTATCATCACAACTATTTTTAAGGACTTGGAGTGAAAAAAAATTGGAAGGCAATATACAAATTACATCAATATTGATTTTCTCAAAGGTAATGTAACATGCAGTAAGTATCTTTTCCACGAATTTCTTCAAAGACAATTTACTAAAAGGATTTCAAAACTTTAATAATAACATAATTTAATACAAAAATTATTAAAATATTTCTAAGCATATTATCAAGACCTTGGTAAAAATTTGTGGATTTAACCCAGTGACAATTCCATCAAGAAACTATTACACATACTATTGAAATCTGCAATAATATGCATTACTTTGTCTTTGTCTTTTTTATGGAAAAAATTAAAACAAAATTTCATAGCAATATAACAGGAGAATCACAATAATTAATAGATTATATGTTGTTATCTTTAACTGCTCAGGATATAAGACATGGGCATAAAAATTTCTCCAATGAACATTAGCACAAATCTTCCTTTATAATGATCTAAGAGACAGTAATAGTACACTGACTTGCATTATCTCCTTTTTCCTACTGTCCTCTCTTTCACCCATCTTAGTTCCTTTTTCCTTTTGAACAATTTCTTCTAACTTCACAATATCTATGGTACATTTTAGAGCTTATTTACTTTTTCAATGTCTCACACAAGGGAGACAGGACAATGTTTTCACATGTGAGTATGATTTATTTCATTTACAAATATGATCTCAAGTTGCAACCATTTACCTATAAATTTCTCAAATTTATCCTTCGTTATGACTGAGTAGTATTCCACCGTATAAAAATACCACATTTTGAAAATCTATTCCTCAGTCAATGGTCATTTTGTGTTTGTCTTTAACATATCCATGCATCAAAATGATAGAAGGAGAGACAATAAAAGCATGACTCAAAAAATCAACTTAATATTTGTGCTAAGATATTCAAAATGACATTTAATTTTGTCAAAAAACCAAAACTACAAATTGGTAAATTAAAATTTATTATGACTTTAATATTAATCTGAAGTTTCTGCCTCACTACAGAGACCAAAAGTTTAGTTCCTGTGTTTTAGTAAATTCATACAAGCAAGAAAAGCAATGAGTTGATGAGTATACTAATGGCATCAAGAAAAGGGTGTACAAAACCCATGTCTATTTTTTTAGAAGTATTTCTATTGATGAATTCTTAATTTTAATTTTCTGAGTTTTATTATATTAAACATTACATACTTAATGGGAAAGATATTAAAAATAAAATATCAAATTCTTAATATTATTGTTTATAAAAAAGCATCAAATTTTTCAACATTTATAGTTTTTGGTATATAAGGTCTAAAAATTACAAAAGAATTAAATTTTTGCATGAACTACAACTAAAATACTAATAGAACTCTTGACCAAAAATAATCTTTGCTTCAGTTGTCACAGCCAAGACAGTTTTCACACATGACAACTACACATTCCATACATGTAAAGCTTACACTGACAACACACATGTTTAGTTTTCCCGTCTTTTGGGGGGGCATACCTGACACCTCTATGATCTTGCTGTTTGTCAGGAGCTTCTTACTATATCATATAATGTACACTTAATGGGAAAATAAGACATCAATAAACAAAATATCAAATATGTAATGAGTGCTTGGAATAGACATCAATATTTTCATAACAGTTTTGTACTTGCTTACAGTACCTCAAGATGACATCAGAAATAAATTTCTATATGAACCACAATGAAAACACAAACAAAAGTCTACTACAGAAATAATCTTTGCTTTAATTGCCACACCCAAGGTAGCTCACACATGAAAACTGCATGTTCCATGCATAAGTACCACACTGATAACACGTATGCTTTGTTTTCTTGTCTTTTTTTATAGGGCAAGAAAACAAAGCATACGTGTTATCAGTGTGGTACTTATGCATGGAACATGCAGTTTTCATGTATACATCTTGTCATTGATCGTACCTAGTGGATAAGCACAAAGATTGCTTTCTGGATCCCTCAAATACAGCTATTGAGATGAACAGTCAGCTACCATTATGCTAAAGTCCATGATTTCATTAGAAAAGCATAGACTGTATTGTGGTAACCCGTAATAATGCCCTAAGGGATGACTGTGATGGTCGTACAGTATTATGGATTATCACTGTTCTTTTCAATAGATTTGTAAAATCAATCCTGGAGTTATAATCATTCCTGAGGAAAAATACTCTTGTCATTATGTAATAAACAAATTACTGTCTTTAATATCTTTTCCAGTTATGCAGAAAATGAGTGTTCACGAGAACGACTGTATCAAACTCCAAGATACTGTTAATTGTCAGTTGTGACAGGAGGCCAGACATCCTTCAGCATGAACTTATATTTTACCCTGTTCACTAAAGTAGCTAAAATTAAACACTTTAGAGAATAATAATTAATCTTCTCATTCTCCTGGAAAGAACTATTTAGGTTGCTGAAGGCAAGATTATTTATATAGATTTGCAGACATGCCTTTACAAGCACACTGAACACTATAATGTTTCTTTCCTATAACTATTAGTTTCTTTCTTAGTTTTTACTGAAAATCTTGCATTTCCCTCAAGAGAAACATTCAGCCTACTCTAAAATGGACACTAAGTAATCAGGCATTTCTTAATAGTGAACTGGAATAAATCAACGTATAAAGACTTTTCTTTGAAGTTCCTCTTGAAAATTCTCTTCTTCCCATTGCAGCATGGGCTTATGAATCAGAAAGATCGTATTTCCAGGCACTCATCATTTCCTTTCCTAACAGAAAGGTGAGGTCTAACAATGTAATTATATTAGAAAAACGTCTATCCTCTAACACTAACTGGGAAATTTCACATTTTAAGTACCTGAATAACAAATGATTTTTGACTAAATCATGACCAATTGCTTTTGAAATTATATAAGTCATCAAAGAAAAGGGTAAAAAGAGAAAAATGCAACTAAACAAAGACCATATGATAAGATGAAACATACTTTGAATTCTTAATATAAAGGGTCACAATAATTCAATAATTTTCCATTTACTTGGGATTGTATCAGAGTTTATTGATGTAGGAAAATGTTAAAGCTTTGCAATTTATCAGCTATAATTCTGGAAATTTTTATTTCCAGTGTGCTTTGTAATT
The DNA here is from genome assembly GCA_004363535.1 of Dasyprocta punctata. Lineage (NCBI taxonomy): Eukaryota > Metazoa > Chordata > Mammalia > Rodentia > Dasyproctidae > Dasyprocta > Dasyprocta punctata. The sequence goes on along the minus strand of RJWM01007692.1, from coordinate 56,436 downwards.
TGTAAGCTTCAAATTTGAATCACTTGATGAATGTACCCTGTTTTAATAAAAAAATATTGTGGCACGATTCAGTTATTCATTCAAACCAGGAAGCTTGCAATGTTTTGCATCGTGACAAGGTGAATGTACATGAGGTTAACCGAGGGATCAAACTAAGTTTCTCTTTGGCTGGCTAAAATATAATAGAAAGGTATCATATTTTTTGAAAAATTAGTATATATTAGAATGATTGTTTCAGAGCTTTTTGTGAAACAGATCATATGTATTATGCAGATGCATGCTATGAACCAAAAAGTATAACCAAAAGGATATGGGAACAAAAACACAAAAACATTCTACATAAAGAGGCAAAACAGACATCTACAAATCTACACAAAGACATAAAACACATGAACAGCCTGGCAAACACGAGATCCTGAGTTTGACTTCCTGTACCCAAAAATCAAAACAAAACAAAACAACAGTAGCAACAAGAACTTTGTCACATTGTTATAAACAATAGTATATATCTGAGGTTTTATATGAACAAAAAAAAAAAAAAAAAAGGAAAAAAATCAAACCAACCAAAAGCTAAAGGAAACCTAGAAATCATGGAGAGCTGTTGTGCTAGGAAGCTTGGATCATTCCAGGAAACTTGGGCTGTGTAACAAAATACACAACAGAGTGGCTGAAACAACAAAAGTTTATTTCCTCACAGTTCTGGAGGCTTGAAGTACCAGGTCAAGGAGTCGGGAGATTAGGTTTATTCTCAGGGTCTTTCCTTGGCTAGCGGATGCTCACATTCTTTCGGGGTCCTCTCCTGACCTTTCTTCTGTACACTCCAAATTTCCCCTTCTTAGACGAACATCAGTAGGGTTGGGTTAGACCTTCCCTATTTTTCTGCTATTCAACTTTTTAAAAAATTCTACTTCTAAGCACAGACATATTTTGAAATACTGGGGTTTGGGTTTCAACCGATGAATTATTGCCATTTTAGTTTCCATTTCAATATAAGATACTGTACTGCAAAATGCTGATTTTCTTAGAAAATAAGTAAAAAATTGATATGGTTTTTTAAAACTTGCATGCTTTCAATGGATGTTATATTTTTAATGAATTTCCACAACATCAGATATTTCAATAATTTATAGGTCAACCACTAACACATTCTAGAATTTTCTTAGTTACTGTCTAAATACATAACTAAGTTCAATAGTGACCTTTTCTGTGTTTTAATGGTATCATTCAAAGGAAATGTAAAATCAGTTAAATCATTATCATTTTATTTCTTGTATGTTAAGTTTAATTATTTTCAATATATTAATAATTCATTGCCTTGTAAATTTAGACACTTCATAGAAAAGCACATGTACCTGATGGGAATTGTATTCAATTTGTCTTTTTTATTATTTTTAGATACTTAAAGAATTGCTAAAGCCATTAGATTATTATTATCTAAATAATGCCCTCACTTTTTTTTTTATGCAGCCCAATGTGTAAGAGAGCATTTAGGGACAACATTAAATAATTTGGCAGCCTCACTTTGGATAATGGAACTAGAATCTGTGTTGATGTGAGGAAACATCTTCTACCCACTGCCCTTCTTTACATCCTCTAGGGCTTTTGTATGTAGTACATGTTACACAACAACAGGATGTGAAGGCCAGTCAATGGAGATGAATGGTTTTTGGCACACTCAGAGATAAAGCTAAATTGGAAGGAAAGGATCCACATTAGGGAGACCTACCTGACAAGGTCAAGGGGACAAAAGATCACTGTCTACTGCCTGGTGTAAAGAGGGAAAATAAAGCATCAACAACAACAAGCAAAAACTATGCAATAGGAAACAAAGTAATAAGAACACTAGAAAATCTTACATGAATTACCTATGCAGATCAATTTGGGTGTCATACTTGCAGGTACTATTGTATTCATCTCCAAAAATCAACCTGGTGGTATCTACAGAAGAAAACTTCTACTGAAATGATGCTTATATGAAAGCTTTGAGAAAATTCCACCTACATTGGAAGCAGTCTTGGGCTGAGAAGACAGGTAGCATTATGAAGCAGGAGTGGGAAGAAGTTAGAGACACCGTCAGTTGAGTAGAGTTATGAATTTTATGTTTTTCTCCTCACAACACAAAGCATGCAAAATTGCTTCTTCTTCTTCCTCTATATAAATTGGCAACAATAGCAATACTCATGACCACTAGTGGATAAGTGGTTGTAATAATCTCAGAGCATCACAAAAGCCCTGCTGAGTTGAGAACCTACTGATGAGAGAAACAGTTATCTATGTGTCACTGTCAAAACACTCAGGGCTGTTGGACTGTTTCTTACCTTAGTACTTTTGTCTTAAAATGTTACATATAAATCCATGATCATAGTATGTGCATGGTGCAGTAATAGCAAATGGGCTTGTCTGAAATTTTAGTGCCTGACTTTTCTGCTCTGGGGCTGATTTCTATTGTTCTCTTTAAACATCAAAGAGAATGGTCTGTCTCCAGAGCCCATCACTAGATAAAATAATCTTTAAATCAGGTTAGATGAAAGCTCAGTGCAATTAATTACACACTCAAGTGCATCTAATATAAAATACAGAAGACTATATCAAACAAAAAGAGATTCCTATTGGATTCAACATCAAAACTAATATTCAATGATATGTTTCCTATAGATGGCATGTAAATAGACGGAAAAGCATATAGCAAGGGAAAGAAAACCAGGTTTAAATTCAACATCTGAAAGAACTTGAGAAAAAAGTATAGTATATGAGACAATAATGAGTGTTTTATACTGGTAGAACAGTTTTTGAAAAGTCAAGTAGCCATAATAAAATCCATGTCTAAAACACTTTGGTCTAAATTTATAAAGATATGGATGATCCTATAATGGATTAACAAACTACATAAAGAAAAAAAAAAAGAAAATGTATTTCAAAGCACAATGATTTAAATACCAGATGGATTAAATTTCTAAATAGGAAAGTAAAACTACTAAATAAATAGAAACTGAGAATATTCTTTTTAAACATACCCCCAAAACAAATTATAAGACATTATTACTTTATATATCAACAACATCAAAATTAAGAATTTCTGCTCCATGAATTGAACCATAGCCAAACTGGGCCAATGACAATGTACTGTAAAATCTATTTATAATGTCTTCATGTGACAAGCAATGAATATTTGTTATATATGTGTACCATCAAATTAACAAGAGGATGGAAACCCAACAGAAAAATAAGATAAAATGCATAGAAAAGATTAAAAGAAAAGAAAATCCGAAATTGTATTTTATTTATTTATTTTTTATTTTATTTATTTATTTATTTTTTTTTTTTTTTTGCGGCACTGGGGATTGAACTCACAAACTCACACCTGCCAGACAGGTGCTTAAGCCATTGAGCCAAACTCCCAGCCCTAGTTTTTTGAGGCAGGGTCGCACTATGTAGCTCAAGCCGGCCTTGCGCTCGCGTTGTAGCCCAAGCCGGCCTCGAACTCACAACATCAAAATTATGCTCCCCCTACCTCAGCCTGCTGTGTGCTGGGATTAAAGGCGTGTGCCACCACGCCTGGCTCCAACTTGTATTTTGGCTAATGACTTCAAAGACTTCAATCCATGGATGGCTGACTTCAAGGCAGGAATGGTACGGTGGAAGGGCAGAAGGGATAAAGCTGCTCAAATTATGTCGCTCTGAATGCAGAGAGAGTAGAGAGGACCACAGACAGTAATATACTCTTCCAGGTCAGTCCTCAAGATACCACCCTCCATCAGTCTGGTTCCAGCTCCTAAAAGCACTTCTGCTGTGAATTCCTCAATGGACTAATCTACTGATGAGTATACCAACTCCAAGAACAAATCATTGTCCTGGATCTCAACACATGAGAATTTGAGGGGAATTTAGGTTGTAAAGCATAATATCCAATGACTCAGGAGTTTCAAACCTGTGTATAAATCTCAGAGAAATTATACAACTCAAGAAGGATCACATCCCAGATTTCTTCACAGAAATTTTGTTACAGTGGATAGAGTTTGGGCAATCCACGTGTTTTCTAAAGGGTGATTATGTGCACAATTGTAGTCAGGGTTTTCAGGGGAATAGATTTAATACAGGACAGATAATTTATACTTTATCATATTCACTCAAAAAGTCAAATGCAGGATATCTATCCACACACTAGAGACCCAAAGAATCCAGCTGGAGGTCTGGATCTCATGCAATGTCCTGCATGAGTCAGCTGAAGACCTGGAGCCCATGGCAATATCTTCCACGAGTTCAAATGGAGGATTAAAGCTCACAACAGTGCAAGTCTGTATCAAGAATCTGCACTGGGAAGGCCAAAAGGTCAGTGGTGGAACCTAGAAAGTCTGTGCCAACTGAATGAAGGATCTGCGCCAGCAGGCTGAGGGATCTGCACTGGAGCCAGGAAACAAGGCTTAAAGTAAAAACCAGGGCTCCTCCCAAAAGAATCACAGCTATCCTCAGTGACAATGAGGACCCCAGCTCTTCCAAAGATGAGAACTGAGTTTACATCAGGAAAACCAGCGTGATAAGTTTTCTGGGAGAAACAACAGCACACCCTCTTTCCCTCCAGTTCACCTTTTATGGTTGGCAAAAATTCCCAGTTCAGCTGGGTATTACAAGTTGGCCATTAGTTAGTACACCACAGCAATATGAGAAGTGTTACATACTCTGTGTATACACACACACACACACAAATCAATCAGAGATGTAGAAAAATACTATTTGTATAAATTAGAAATGTATGTAGGAAACCATCAATGTTTTAACAATATAAACTCATCAAACATGGTGGAATCATGCTGGATGAAGGTAGCAGTGAGGTCGAGGGAAGGGAGTTCTAGATGGGAGTATAGGATAAGAATGTAGTTCATTAAATAAATAAAAGAAAGAAGTTTTGTCAAGACAAAGAGGCTTTTGATTAAACTGAATGATTAACTTAACCATTACCTGAAACCAAGACTAAAGCAAGCAAGCAAATGAAATTTAAAGCATAATTGTAAAAAAAAAAAAAGATACTGTAAAAAAATGAAGTATGCAGAAAGATTTGACCTATCATGAGTTTGCATTATCTACCTCAGTTAAAAAAAATCACATGTACATAGTTGGCAACAATGTGTATCATAAATATTGAGACATATAAGCAACTTTTATTCCAGTTTGTTATCATCATAAAAATATTATTACAGAATAATGTACTTATTTCTGTCTTCTTAATTTTAATTTTACTTTGTAAAACAGAATTTTAAGTAATTCTTCCTAACTGAAGTTCACCTTATAGCAATACTTTTATAAGGAAAATTTAAGGACGTATTCCAGAAATATATAAAAGTAGGAATAATAGTATCCTTGAAGTTCTCATTCAATCTCAATAGAGAAATTTGATTTCAAGAGCAAATCAATTATATGAAAGCTTGTGACTTTTTTTGTTTTTTATAGTGTTTAAAACCTATCTATCAGCAAATATAACATTGTAATTAATTCCAAGAACATTTTAATTTAAAGACTCAAATCTAGATCTTGTATTCCAATATAAAAATCTAATATACCAATTTATATTAATGAAGATTCTTGGGACTAAAATATATCCTCATGCTTTTAAATCTGAGGCATTGACATTTTGGTGTCTGTGTTCATCTGATTCTCAAATGGCTTCCAAAAGACAAATTATTCAATTTTCAGTGTCACTAGAAATTATTTCCTTGCTTCTTATTTTGGATAATCTGATCTCTTACCAGTTCTGTATAAAAAATAAGGTCAAATATCATTAGAAACTTTGAAGATTTTTGCAAGTAATATTTGCTCCTAGAAATATCAAAGTGATGAAGTAATAAACCAACTATTCTTTTTTTCCCACCTTGATGTGTTTTTTTGACACAGAAAAAAGAACCAGAGCTTTTAATTTAGAAGGTGTTAAACAACTGCAAAGAGTGACTGTTGAGCTGCTTATTGCTTTTCTTATCTGTGTGCTCATAACCCTTAGGTGTCATGAGCAGGAATGACCATGTGCAACACTGATGGCATCACGGTGTGGCTTACTACTTTCTCTTCCCTGCTACCTGTTCCTCTTTCTATCACTAATTGTTCCATGATTGCCATTAAGCTTTGTGAGTCTCTTTATCCATCTTTACCTGAAGATATTTCTTTCTCATTTTCTGTTTCTTTGATTTTATGATTAAAACAGTATATAATATCAGACTGATTAAATTCCTGTATATTTTTATATACTTACTTCTGAAGTTTTAAAGTCACCTGAAAATGATCTGTCTCTTAATTAATGACTTCAGGGGAAGAAAAGAAATTAACTTCTAATACACATGCCACAGAAGACTGCACTGAGTCATCTATCTTAGCCAATAAAATCACTCCTTAAGTAGTTCTCTTCTTCCCAACTGAGCTAAGCAGATACTTTAAAAAAAATCTTACAGCATCAGTCACATAAAGGAGACAGCGAAATAGAGACTCAGTAAATGAATTTTCCTTTCCCCGCTCATTAAATTTTTGAGAAAATACACTGAATGTATATTTACATCAAAATTCATTCCACAGACATAAAAAAATCTTAATGTCAGTGCTAATCAATGGGTTTGCACTGATTTTCCACTGGTGGAACAGTGGGAACCTAAAGTTTATACAGGGAGATAGAATCACTGCTGTGAATATACAGATGAATGTAATTTTTAAGATATTCTGGAGGAAAAAAAGACAGACATAGAAGAATATTACACACACACACACATACACACAGGATGTTTCTCTAAGGAAGTGATATTTGACATGAGATGGAATTTGTGAAGATTGAAGGATCAGGTACATTTTCACCTCTCCTTTTCAGTCATGTCTTCATATAAAATGCAGAGAAGACTACTTACAATTCACATGATGATTACACATTAAATCTCTCCTGAATAATGTGAAACTAGGATAGGATGGAATTAGGATAATGGGGAGGGGGTAAAAGGTTCAATTATGTTATGCCCAGGTACAGAACTCCGATCCCCAAAAAACCCTATTATTCTGTATAACCAATGAAAAATGCAGGAAAGAACTCGCATGAAGTGCACTGTTACTCTCCCTAGTACGTCTGATTTACGAAACCTGCTGCTCTCTCTTTAACTTTACCAGGGAGGCACTTTACCCTTACGTGACTCTTACCTCAAACTTTTGCATATGCTCCTGCCAGTGTATAGGAATCCCCTTTCATATCCTTTTCTGTGTTTCACTTATTTAGAAATATATAGCTGCATAGGAGGCATACTGGTTTATCCTAAAATGTGTTGAGTCTCATGAAAGAAAGAAAACATTCCTTAGCTATACGCGAATTCTCAGGAAAGCATGAAAAGTACTATGTCCTCATTTTATTAACATATTGATTTACTGTACCAGTTCTTATGGTGGGTATGAGAATATGCTTTTCATATAAATAATTTTTCATACCCTATATCTCTATATGACAAGGATGATTTTTTATTTAAAATTTTATTTTCATAAAATGCTATTAAATGACTGGTGATGTTTTCCCCCTGATGGTGCTTGTTCTGCTAAGAGAAATTATTTCAAAGTCCTCTAATTTAATTTCTGTACTTTAGTTTACTAGAGCATGCTGTTAATCTAATACTATTTTATCGGTTAAGCATGAGGCAAAAATTATGTAATCACACTTATTGTGATTGCTCCTGTTGACTTTTTATTTCATTCACCACATAGCATGTACAGTCTCATAAAGATTGGAGTTAAAATACAGGAAAATGCTTTAATACAATTAAGAAATTCTAAAATTATATCATGAAATATTTTGAAAGTAATATTTTTATCTTCAATAAAGAATTGATGATATTCTGCTCACACATAGAAGAAACAGTTGTGTTTTCTTAATGCTGAGAAATCTACAAAAGCAAAACAACTTCAATATCTGAATATGAATTGTGTAATTTCTATCATTTGTTTGCCAAAAATGTGAATAATCACTTATGAAAAACAAGAGGCTTTCTCAAATTCTTCTCACTTGTTTACAAATTTATCCTCTTCTGTACACCCTGGAAAATTACATTTTTTGCTCTCTTACGTTAGGTAGACTCTTACAGGATTATAGAAAATCAAGACCTAGCTCTCAGTATAGATGGAATAAATGACCTACTTCCAAACATCCTCCCACAGTGCTGAGCAGCAATGTAATTGAAAAAAAATTGAAGGAGTTCTTGAGTTAAGTCATTTTTTAAGAGATCTGCTTTACTGAATGACTAAGAATTGCAATGAACAAGAAGAGATGCACAGGTAGTAGGAATTCTTAAGAGTGTACAACTGCAGAGCTCGTGTGAGGTAAAAAATAAGCATGTGTGTGTATCTGTACATATAATTTTGCACATAATGGATTTCTACTAGGTAACTTCTATATAAAAGTTACTATTTTCAAGTTGTTAAATACTACAGTTACTTAAATAATCATGATGTTTGAAGAATAAATAAATTTCTTAATAATAAAAGCAATAGAAATACAAAACTAATTTTTAATTTTACTCATTCAATTTCTAGTCTTGCTATGGCCATTTTTTTTAGCCCAATGAATTTTTCCTTTTCTCATTCTCTATCTCATTCCAGGTAAAGAAAACATTCTTGCACACAATTCCTTTTTTTACCCCTGGAGACCTAATCAAATATGAACCATTTTCATTTGGAAGCAGAAATTTTTTCTACACTTTAAACCTTAAAACAATGTAAATTTCTCTCCTTTGAGAAATTACTAAATAAATCATAACATTGCTATATAATTGAATTTCATGATGACAATCTTAAAAGGAGCTATGCAAAATTTTTAAAATATACTACTTTTAAAAAGTCAACATAGATTCATGTTTGTAAGGGAAGTATCCAAGAGGAGGGCAATTTCTAGATCAAATAGAGAATGTATATAAAATATTAATAGTTACCAGCTGAATGATTGGGCTATGATATTTTTCTATACTTTTTATATTTTTCAAATTTTTTATAATAAACTTCCATCTTATATACAAGAATGAAATGTTCATGTTTCATATGAAAATGCTTATTAATCTGCATTAGGTGACGGCTTTCATAGCCATAACCTGGGTGTGAAGTCTTCAAGTGTACACCAGAAATGATTTCCTGCATCAGACACTAACAGATTCACTCTAATCAAAACCTGTGAACATACTTTTTTGGGTCAAGAGCAATCTCCTGTGGTCTCAAGAAATGTAACAACCAATACATTGTCTCATTTCTATCTCTCAGAAAATCATATTATTTCTTTATTTTAAGCATGTTTTCACATAAATTTTCTGAGATTGCTTTGAAGATTACTTTCCTTTTGTTGGTAGTTGTGTTGATAGGCCTAAGCTTTTCCAGGCACGAATCTCAGGTGTTTTACACCTACTTCCACATCAACACTTTAAAATTGACATGGGAAAGCTGCAGCTCTTGGAAGCAATGATAAAGAGATTTTCAGACCTGCAATGTGAGGTAGATTTGGACTTTATTGTGCTCTTTAGCAAGGAAGAGGAGATTTCAGAGAAAAATGACAGCTGTCCTGAGATGCTAGAAAAGATGTCAGGGAAAAACACATGGAATATACTACGATTGCTCAGAAGTTGCCAAATGGGGGAAATCTATTGATGATTGATTAAAACAGACAAACAGACAAGCAAAAAACACCTTTTGAAATCATTAGAGAACTCTTAATACTAATTAGAAGACCATTAGGATAATATAACCCATATAACATAACTGATTTCTACTTAAATGTTTTGTATCCTGGTCTTTATTCCATACTCTTTTTTTGCCAGACTTAGGTCAGATTTTGGAAAGCTTATTCATGCCAGTGCTTTCAGGGCTGGACCACTTGAAACTACCTGTGAGCATTAACTTGAGAAGATTTCCTATCCCAGGCTGCTTGGCTCAGTCAGTCCCAGGAACTCTCCCACTTGCAGGCTGTGCTCAGGAAATAGAAAGCACCTCACAGGGTGCACCTGCATCATTCCATTTTCCACGGGATTCTGGCCAGCCCCTTGGAATTCTAAAAGGAGCCCGGGCTTCATGCCCGCTGCTCTGGGGGTGCTCAGGCATCTCTAGAGTCACTCTGTACCTATGGTAGCATTCTTAAAGAAGAGGGCACAGCTGCAACCCTATTGCTAAATTCTCAAGGGAGCCCCTTTCTACTTGTAAGAAAATTCTTCTCCCTTTTCTGCTTCTGTTTAGGAATTTATCTACACACTATAATTGTTTTTCATAGATCTTTTAATGATCTTTTTTATATAGTATTAAATCCTTTCATCGTCATTGGTCTTACGCTTCTTAAGAGTAAAGCCAGCAAACTCACATGTGTAAATACCGTATTGTCTCCCTAGTGTAAGAAACAGAAAAGTATATATGATCCAAAATCTATAATAAATACTACGTAAGGGTAAAAAACAGCTCAAAGAGCAAAAGTAACTGGGAAGGGAAAAGGCGGAAAGAGAAAAGGGAAGAGGAAAAGATATAAACCTGTATATATGTATATGTAAGATAACTAAAATGAACACACTGCTGAATGTATTCATTATTGAGAAAGAACAATTAATACTCATATGATTAGATCAATTTTACATGTCTATATCTGTTAATGTAAGTAACCATTTTAAAGATAACGATACGCAGTATTGCAACCATTGTCAAGTTTCTGTCATCCGATTTTGTAAACCTGCAATGTTACTGTTGTGTGTTTACTCTAGTTGTTTGTTTTTCTCTTTTGCTTGTTGTCTTTGCTTTATATGTCTTTTTTTCTGTTTTTTCTTTGCTTAAATAAAAAAATAAATAAATAAGTAAAATTGAAACTGGTTAGATAAACTATATTTTATTATAAAAAAAAAGAGTAAAGCCAGGATCCTTATAGGATTTTCAGCTTTTTACCCCAGTACATCCATTCCTTGAACCAATAAACACACTCTGACTACTTGCTTAAATAGTGATAAGAAAAAGGGAAAGGCACTGATGCCCAGAAAAGGTAAATATATCAAAATTTAACCATCTTTTTTATAATAAGAAAGCTGTAATTACAAATACGCCTTTTTAAATGAATTGAGATTCTGGAAAAAAGGAAATTTAATATCTTAAATATCTAATCAAATTCTTAAATAAAAATGTCAAGAAATTAGAACAATGGATATTTGTACAAATGATAGAATAAAAACTTTTAGAAAAAGGATTGTTTACATAATGTTAGAGTAGTGAGATTAAGAAGATAATGAGTGTACTGCTACCAGGCAGGTTGAGAATTCCTCAATATTCTCCTGAAAGGATGCAGAAAAAAGGATGTGTTTCCACTCTTGGATCATCCTCCAGTTTCCTCTCAGCTTTCTAAATCACAAATCGATAAATCTTCCTATCATGAGGAGTATCTTCATCAACTTCCTTCAATATGGCTCCCTGTGAATTATTGAAGCACATATCTGCAACAGAAGGATGTGTCAAAAGTTTTTCACACAGCAGATACTGAGAAGCCACAATCAGCAGGAAGCTAGGGTAACCATCTTGAAAACGGCAATTGCCATTGTTAATAATTCTATCATCTTCATAGTTACAAATTCCACATAAATGTGTTGTCACAATTGGGAGAATTCTGCTGATGGAAAGTAGGCTTCTTTCCTTAGGAGAGTACAGAATTATATATTGTGGCAGAAATCCGTGTCCTTCCCCAAAATCCATATTCCTTTTCTTCTCTAGTAATAGACACATTCTGATTTTTTAAGTGATGGACATAAATTAGAATTTTAAGTCTTCACAGTAAGGCAAAGTCATGTAGGAGGTCCAAAGTACAAATTGTAACAGTTAGTATGTGTAGAAATTCTAGTTGGAGTCCTTAAATAAATAGAAAAATTATTTGTTCTGATTTTTTTCTGGGTCATAATACATGTATAATATCTGTAACTAAAGCAGCTATCTTGCACTATGAGGTTAAACTTGCCTTTAGGATGACAAACTAATTTAAAAAAAGAGATTCTGTCATTGATGCTTTTGGAGCTACTATTCCAGCCACAAATCACTCAAATTTTTACATGATAAATAAACTTCTATTTTGTTTAAAACACTCTTAGCAGTTTTTGCAACCTTTGCAATCAAATCTAATCTTTAAAAAAATAATAACCTATGTGTGTTGTGTTGGTATTTAGTACCTAAAGTGTTATGGAACTTGGCCTCAATATTGCCTCTGAAAACACTATATATAACAAAATATGTACAGAACTGACATAAATTTGTACCAACTATACAGATAAGATAGGGTATGACTGTAACTTATTGTCAAAATGTTTCTCTTGCATGAAAAAAGCCCTTGGTTCAAACCTCAGCACTGAAAGAAATGAAGATACAGTGTACCATAAACTTTTATATGGTGTTATCTAACAAATAATTCTATTATAAAATAGCTATCAATTTTCTTTTTCTTTTCTTTTTTTTTTTTTTTGAGGTTAAGAACAGAAATGTTTATTGAGAGAAAGAAAGCTTCTGTCTGAGAGAGAGACAAAAGGGGTCCCGAGTGGGTTGCCAGAGACTCTGTCTTTTCTAGTGACTTTTATAGGGTAAAACCCTGATGGGAAAACTGGGAACTCGCAAGGCATATGGGCTTGAGGTGGGACAGAACTGTGGTCAACCAATAAGATTAATTATTTAGGTAAAATTGACCAAATGATAGTAACTCATAATCGTAATTCAGTTAAGTTACATAGTTTAAAAAATATATACTCCAATTAGCTTTCAAAGTTTTTCAAAGTCATTTTAGGGAAAAAATTACACTTCCTAATATTAGCCAAAATGTGTCATTTGCTAAGAGAATTTCATGGTTATAGGAAAGTTACAAATAGCAAATTACATTTTTTATATTTAGTATTTCTGACTTCGAAAAACTCTCCTTTAGAATTTAGACTTTACAATAACAAAATTCTCAAGCATTTAAAACATTAGCCTTATTTTCCAGTCTTACCAAAATGTGTGAAAAATCAAGCTGCTAAGGAGTGAATCTGCGAATGTGTGAATAACCCAGATGGCCAATTATTGTTAGGTATCTTTTTTCTTATATCGAATAAATATTTTTATCTCTTCATGTCTGTAAAAAAACAAAATATGTATTCTCTGATTAAAAGGATGGTACATCAATATGCTATTTATTGTTCAATCCATTGTTCTACCAGGCTGGTCCAGGCTAAAATTAACCACAGATAGGACCAGAATTTCCATTCTTCTCAGTGAGGATTTTTCTGTGGAAGGGTGTCCTGACAAGCCAGCAGCCTGAGCCATGTTCATTAACAAAATATCAGCTAAAGCCATATTCATTAACTTTTTTTCTGGCAATGTAAAGCCTTTTTTCACATTTCATTCTATTCCACATACAGATGTTTATCAACTAATAGAAAAAAGTCCAGTTATAAACCACATCCTGGAAAGAATAAATTAGGTAAATTTGAATGACACAGGATGCTGTTAAGAATTTAACAACCTTGCTAAACGTTCTTGAGTTTCACAATTATAGGTCCATAAATTTTTCCTTCTGTCTTTTGTGTTTGTTTCAAATTTTGCCATAATTTTACAAGGGGTGTGTGTGTGTGTGTGTGTGTGTGTGTGTGTGTGTGTGTGTGACAGAGACTGGAAGAGAAAGAGAGAGAGAGAGAGAGAATAACAAAAAACATACAAATCTTGAAATCTTGTAAGATGAGAAATGTACTTTCAGACTCACTATAAAACACACTGCAGGAATATTTTGAGCCTTTATTGAAACCTTGTATTTTGAAATGTATAAAGTTAATGCTGTTTGATTTCTGGCATACCTGTATTTTAATGTTCAAAAATGTTTTTTAAGTGATTATTATACAGAGTATGGAGGTTCATATCCATCTTCTCAACTATTCTGGAAACTGAAGCAGGAGAATCTTGAATTCAAGGCCAGCTTCGACAGCATAGTGAAAACCTGTTTCAAAAGATTAAAAAGTGATGTTTTTATTCAATTTGGATAACATTGATCCTCTATAGAAAGAAATGAGTTTAATCTGCTCATATTTAATATGGAGTGGGACAAGACAGAGGAATTTCTTGAAAACAATGCATCAAAGCAAAGAGACTATGACTGTTTGAAAAGTTAGACCAGCAAGACCCAGAGTGCAATTTCAGAACTTTGTGAAAAATAAAGTAACACTGGAGACAGTTGTGGTTGCAGCTGTTAACTTCAAACATAAACTCCTTACATGTTTCTTGATGTTAAACTCATATTTTAAAAGTAAGTCTTAATTTATACTTGATGTGTTTTGCTGATGCTTCTGAATTGAAAGACAAAATTGTGAACAACATAAACCATTTCTTCAGGGCAAACTTGAGATGAGATAATCACTATTTGCTTTATCTTTGTGTTATCTGAGGCTGACTTTAATTTAGGATAAAGAAAAAATTGTGACTTATTCCACACTTAGGGTATTCTTCACATTTAGGTCTCTTGAAGTGGATTTTAAACCCTCAAGGTTTTATGTGTTTTATTTTGAAAGAAGAGGTCCACTGTCATGCTAAGAACTTTTTACTGAAACTTATTGCTGACATTGGTAATAGTCTCAAGGGTTGGCAATGTAAAAAGAAAACAAAGATGAATATGATCATTCTGTCAACACAGAAAATATTACAGGAAATTATCAAACATAGCCTTCCTGGACCATACATGTAGACAAAAGACTTTTTTTTTGGTCCTTTTGAGACAGGGTCTCACTATGCAGTTGAGGCTGGCCTTGACCTCATTTTGTAGTCCAGGCTGGTCTCGAACTTGCAATGATCCTCCGACCTTAGCCTTCCCAGTGCTGGGATTACAGGCATGTGCTGCCATAACCAGCAACAAAAGACTTTTGAAAATATTAATCTGTGACTTCTGTGTGCTTTACTTTATTACAAAAGGTAACACTTCGTCTTTTATTAATTCCACAAACTTGGTAATGCTTACAAACTTAAATATATATGTGTCATGTGGTGTTTGTATTAGAATAATGGACTTGAATTGTAGGAACTACACAACAGATTAATCTCCAGAGAAAATATTAGGGTTTTTTTCTTATTAAAGTGATTATATCTAATGGAAAAATTCACCTCTGTTTTTGCTTGAAAAGTATAAACACAGTTTATTAATCATCACAAAAATGAGAAATATTATGCAAAATTTGTTCTGATTGAATAAAGGGAGCCAGGCATGAAGTCACATTCCTGTAACCCCAGTCCTGGGGAGGCTGAGACAAGAGGTTCACAGGGAGTCTGAGGCCAATGTGGGCTACAGAATGAGTTCAACTCCAATCAGAATTACATACAGTAGCGAGGCTCTGTCTCAAATAAATAAATAAATATCAGTCATTTTTTTATTATGTAAGAAAACTAATGTGAAATCTATTTTCTTAACAAACTTTAAATGCAAACATACTTATTAAGTAAAGGCATAATGGTAAACATCAACTTTCTAGATTTTATTCAACAGGCATAACTGAAAGTTCATTATTTTTGAATAACAACTGTCTCTGTCCCCCCTTCTGTGGTAGTTCTATTATCTGTTTCTATGAATTTGATTCCTTTAAAATGACTAACATAAATGGAATCATGCAGGAATTATCCTTCTGGAGCTGACTCATTTCACTTAGCGTTGTGTTTTTTGGTTTATCTATGCTGTGCTATACACTAGAATCACCTTTCATTTTTAAGGCTGACTAGCATTGCACTGTATGCAAAGATTGTATTTTCTTTATCCATCTTTTGATGATTATCTTGCCTCCATACCTTGCTTATTGTGACTAATACTGCAGTTAATATTACAGTGTAGTTATCTCTTTGAGACTCAGATTTCAATTTTTTTAGATAAATACTAAAATACATAATTTCTGGATTATGTCACAGTTCTATTTTTAATTTTTTAAAGAAAATGTCATACATTTTTCCATAACATCTGCATAGTTTTACATTGCTAACAAAGATATATGTATTTCAAATTCTCAACATTTTAAACACCTGTTAACTTTTTTGATAGTCAACATCCTAGAAGGTAAGAGATAATAACTCAGTGGTTTTGATTTTGATTTCCCCAGTATTGTGATCTCTTAAAATGAATATGTCGAAATGGTAGAGTACCATTATAAGTGAGGCCAGAGAGCTAGATCACCTTTCCACTGTATGAGGTTATAAAAAGATGGCTGGAACAGGAAGTTCACAAAACATTTGCTAGCACCTTGATATTGGGATTCCCATGCTTCATAAGTGTGAGAAATACATGGGTTTTTTTTAAAGTCATTTCAATTTATGCTAATTTCTTATATCCTCTCAAAGAGACGGAGACACCATCATTGCATAACCATACATATTATCTGTCTGACTTCAAAGAACTATGTATTCAAATCCTTTGTCAATTTTTAAATAATTTTTGGGACATTTTTGGTATTGAATTGTGAGAATATTTTATGACATATTTTAGATATTAATCCTTTTTTGAAGTTTTTTTCCCATCGCTTAGAATGCTTTTTTACTCTGTTGTTTCTTTTGCTGTTAGATTTTATTTTGTAAATTTATCATCATCCTTTTTTTAATATTTCTCCCAGTAAATAAATACGGATTATCACAGTAAAATCTCTACTGGAAAATATGAATAATCTCTACTATTCAATTTGGAATATCTGATTAAAAGAAGGAAATTTAGTATACCATATCATTATAAAATCTATGATAACCAATTCATCAATTTTAAGTTAACACGGGTCAAAAAGTATCAATGCCTTTTATTCTTTGGTCTTGGCAGAACTGGGGATTGAATACAGGGCATTCTCACTAAACTACATACTCAGTCCTTTTTTAAAAGAAAAATTATTTTGAAACAAGATTTCACTAAACTGTGAATTTGTCCAGGGTGGGATTTAACTTGAGATTTCCTGCCTCGGTCTACCAGACAATTGCATTATAAATGTGTGTCAGCATACCCTTTTTTAAATGCTGTTATTCTTATTTGAAAAGGCAGGTCAAGGGACTTGCAATGTATAGCTCAGTTTAGAGAGATAGTTTAGAATGTACAAGACTTCGGATTTTTTCCTTACCACAACCAGATATGTGATAGATACATAGATAAATTGATAGAAGATAGATAGATAGATAGATAGATAGATAGATAGATAGATAATTTGTTTTGTTCTGTACTGAATATTTTAACTGGTCATGAATGCTTGGGGTTCTAAATGTCTCCTATAGTTTGATATCTATAACTTTACAAGATTTTTTCATCACCTAGATTTTCTGTCTTTCGTATGTATCTCAATCCACTGCTTGGCATATTTCTCAAAGAATTAAAGTCAGCATACTATAGTGATACCTACATACCTACATTTATTGCTGCGGAATTAGTAAAAATTGAAGCATGGAAATAGTCTAGTTATTCATCAACACACAGATAGATAAAGAAAATATGGCACACATACATTTTGGAATATTTTTTCAGTCATAATAATGAAATTTGGGTTTTGCCAAACAACAGAAATGATTTGACTGATAGTGCTATGTTTCACAATACACTGTGAAACAAATATTATATGACATCAAAAGAACAGAAAAATAATGCTATTTGTTGGAAAATCGATGTGTTAGGTAAAATAATCTAGAGTCTAAAAGTCAAATAATGGATGTTTTCTCTTACACATGGAATTCTTAAAAATTATTTTAAGAAAGATGATAGAAAAGTAGAAAGAAGACTATTACTAAAAAGAAACAGGATCATGGAAAAGGGTGGAAAGGAAAGGAGAATATTGAGAGAATAAAATAAAAAAACACAGTACACACATGTGCAAATATGTCAAAACTAGCACTACTATTCTGTGTAACTAATATGAATTAGTAAAATATTTTTAAAAATCAAATGAGGCAAATTTATGCTTAAAATTACACTTTGGCTTTTGCCTTCCTAATGTTAAAGGTCCATTGCAGTGGGTATATTGAAACTAATTCATTGAAGTATCTGAAAAACATTAAATACAAATATAGAAATGCATATTTGGCTTTAGGCTTTTCCATAAAATTACTGCATTATTCACTTAATGAGCAGAAAAATCTGAAAAGAAGTCTCATTCCATTTGGAGCCACACACTTTGTTTATCTGAATTAAGTCTGTAAGTCATACTACACTCATGTGAAAAGATTCTAAGTCTAGACAGATGTTTATTGAATATATTGAATTTGTCAATATAGTTCATCAATATTTAATGAAAGCAACAAATATTGCAGTGCAAATTTCTTTACTTTTCTTATTTATTAAAAAAATAAATCTAGAAAATATGATTTGGCTAAGACCTTTCTCCATTGCAAAACTAACAATACTAGCTAATTCATTACACGAGAAATTACTGAGATTTCATCTTCTACAGGAAAAAGTGATAGCGTTCATTTTGCTCTTGAGTAAGAAATATGCAAAGATAATTAAACTATCCTTTGAAATACCCTGAATGTAAATTGCTTTGTTTCTCTGACTTGGGTCAAAGGAGATTATTTAGGTAGAAATGGAAGAAGAGGCCTGGGAAAAAGCTTGTAGAAAGTCAGACTGTTTTTGTACACATTAAAGCTTTTTTGGAGATGCCCATTTATCTGTTTTTTTGATGTCATATGATATTTGTTTCACAGTGAATTCTGAGACATAGCACTATCAGTCAAATCAATTCTATTATCCTGTTTGGCAAAAACCCAAAGAAGGCAAACATAAATTCTTGGTTTCCTTTAAAACTTTGGTAATTTTTAAAGCTTCTTTAGGACAATAGGAAAGATCTGCATCTACATTTGAAAAATATATTTCAGTGACGTCCAAAGAAATGCTTTTCCCTTTTATGCTGAACTTTTTGTGAGGCAAAGCTAAGGAAAATTACAAGATTCACAGCCAGAATCCAAGTGGTCACTGGGGAATATTAGCACCATTCAAAGTATAAGAACAATAGGCCAGGCAGACATAGTTCCTTCCACCATCAGTTGAGAACTCACACATTGTGGGAATAAATTTAATTCTAGACTCTTCACTTTCATGAGGATCCAATTATAGTTGAAATATTTTAGGCAAAAAATGCTGAATTTTAGCTCTCATTTCAAATCCAAATTTATACTCTGATCTCTCACTCTAAGTCCACTGTTCTTTACATGCTTTTCTATCACAAAATTATTTTTTTCCTAGAAGTTTACAAAGTTGTCAGCTACTCCATACAAACTTCACTTTATTTTAAATCCATGTCTTTGCTTCAGGAATGATTTAGTCTTCTCCAAGAGGTGACAGAGATCAATGAGAACCAGTAATTGTGTCATACTCGTGATTTTTAGAGGGTTGAATTTGACCTTAATTTTCATCTAATGTTATTTTATAAAGAACTGAAAAAATGTGGAATTCCTTCCTTAGTTGAAAGATAAAGAGGTTTGAAAATAATCCAGTTTCAGCAAATTTTCCTTCTTATGGAAATACCCTGAGTTCCTTGAAAGACTTGGAAGCAATATTTCATTATATTAGGTAATTATTACAGATAGTAGAAATTCACCTTTTATATGTCAAAGGGAAGATAAACAGAAAAGAAAAGCAAAATTCCCTTTTAATATAAAACATTACAGAATACATACTCTCATGATCTGGAGCAATTTTCCTTAACTGAAAAATGTTACTATACATAACAAAACTCCCAGTTTTTCTTCTGCCTAAAGATTATCACATTCAAATACATAACCATGTTACAATGTCAAATTTATAATGGGATATTTAGTTTAAAAGTTATTTGGTAATTTAAGTGGTTATGGTAAGAAGTAATAACATTTTTATTTTATTTGCTTTTGTTTTAGAAATGTCTGACCCGTACAAATATAAACAAATAAAAATCTTAGTACAATGTCAATATTCTAATATTTGAATATTAAAAGTTCTTTACTAGAACAAGCTCATGATATGTTCTTTTCTCCGTTTTATCTTTATGTAGTAGTACATGACTGTAATGCATAATATTTATATTACTTGCGTGAAGTTGGTACATGTACATGACACATCTTAATTTCTTTTTTCATAACTCTCCTCCCTTCCTCCTCGTTTCAATTCATCCATCTCTTGATCCCCTTCCTTTTTTTCATATATGTTTGCAAAACATATTTACATTTCTTATTCTTTTTAGATATATTTTTGTGACCTTACTACTTCTTGGTTTTCTCCTAACTGTGTATATAATGGAAATTCAAATGCTTCTTACTACAAAGCTATATTTTTATCTCTATGTATGTATAACTTGATGATTAAGATACTTATGTTATTATTTATGATAAGTAGTATTGATCATATGCTTTATAGTTCATTCTACTGCATATTATGGGAATTTAAAGGAATGTCAAAATAAAACATGCAAAAATATGTTGTAATTTTTTATTGGAAATGTTTTTCTATGTTTTAACAGATGAAAACAGTTAATTTTTTAAATGTTTAGGTAATGAAAGAAATTATATTGCTTATTTATATGTATTTTACACCTAATAGGCAGGTGAGTTCTAAATTTGAAAAATTGAGATGTAGTTAAGGAAATCATCTCTGGCACACAATAGAAAGCATAATAACTTTAACACTAACAGAAAAGTAACTTTTAAATGAAATCAAAACCTTTAATATATACTTCAGTAGCTGGAGAAAAATATATATATATATTTTCTCCTTATCTAAAGGTATGAACAGCTCTATATAAATGCAAGAGATACAGAAGGATAGAAAATTACAGATAAAGACTGGCTTGTCAAAAAATTCATTTTTCCCTAAAAAATACAGTGACAGCTTTCCTCCTACTTGCCAGAATTAAAAAAATATATATAGATGATGTACAAATTAAAAAAATTATCGATAGTCTTAGAGTAGATTGTAATATATTGCAAGAATTTAATCTATATTATTGTATTATATGTCTTTTGCTGCTAAATTTGCACATTATATTTCTCTAAATTTTGAGTGACAGTAATGTGCTTACTCATAATTGATACCGCATTATAATAGTTGCTTCACTATACCTTAGACGGCAAACAGTATGTGATATTCTGCCTTTCTCATAAGATCATGAACTTTGAAAAATGAACAGATTTATTTAATTTTCAGAACAGTAATTTTTTTTCATGTCAAAATTTAAATTATACAAGGTGGTGCACACCTGTAATCTCAACACTCTGAAGGCTGAGACAGAAGGATCATTTCAAATTTGAGACCAGTTTGGGCTACATAGTGAACTCAAGTCAAGCCTGAACTACACAATGAGACCTTGTAGTAAAAAGAATTATACATATCTCCTTCATGAAAATCTTTCATCACTTTTTATGCCTGTTTCAATTCTTCACCCGTGGAATAGGTACACATCTCTTGTAGCTCTTTGAGAAGATTAAACTATAGATTGGGAAAACTTTTTCAGATGTTTAGTTGACAACACTGTCCTCATTCTGCAGATGTTATCAAATTGGTAACAATGCAGTATATTTAGAAGCAACTTTAGGGTGACTTTTTCCTTTTAAATCACAAAGTTGAGGCACAGAAGACTGAAATGATTTTACAAGGACTATAGGAAAATTAAGGAAAATATCCAGTTTCCAAATGTTTTCAGAAACCTCAATCTTTATTTAAAAAAATTGACTTCTAAAACAGGTAATATTACAAATGTAGTCACATTATATTTACTTAGGAGTTTTGTCTTAGAATAGCATTAAGTTAGCTGCTCCAGGCTTAAGGACCTCCAAATCCTCAACTTTATAAAGATTTTGTTATAGACAGCTAAAGGATAGGCCCTTGAAAGAGTCAATGTACTTCTCTAAATGGTAAATGAAAATCTGAGATTATTGGTACCACCATTTTGATATTTCCCATATAGATAAATCATTATTTCATCAAGTTTGGGCCATCTCCCTCCCACTAAAATTTAGACTAAAACTACTAAAACTAACACTACAAACAAAAATAAGACTGTGGATTATTGACCAAGGTTAATTATGTCATCCATATGTCCTTGCTACTGTTGGATCAATAATAGTCAAGCAACTATATTTGTAATCTTATTAGTTGATTATAATTTGACCCATGGTGTATGTACTCCTTATGGATTTGCTCTCCAAAACTTTCTCAGAGAAGTGAGCTGCTTGACAACCCATTCAGGACAACTCCAGTTACCCCTATTCACAATTCCTATTTTGCATTCCAATTCTCCCGTAAATTTTTATACTCTTAACTCCCATTGTTCCTTAGAATTCCTTCTTCTATGTAGGGGAACACAAAATTGCCATATGTGACATCGTGAAGGTCAGGAGCTACATTTTGCCCTTATATCAATTTCTTTTGAGACAGTAATATCATCAAATATTACTTTGCATTTTTTCACAGACTTTCTTGTACTGTCATAGAGTACAGTGGACAACTCAAAGTATAAGAAGTTGAAACACTGCTAAATATTGATGTAGCCAAAGTACTTGCTCCACAAATATGGTGCTAAAATGTATAAATGATTTAACTTGTCAATATAAGCTAGTGACTTCTGTAGCATTACAAACAACTTAGTAAAAAATATCCATGCAAGTAAGTTAAGCTTTTCCAGATTTTGCTTATGATTAGGACAGAAAAACAACAGAGTAATAGACCAAAATTGTGTATCATTTTAGTTTACTTATTATAAGTAAGCAGTCAGAAGGATCTAAGGATGGGGTTATATAAAAAATAGTATAAGATAGCACACCCAGGTTAAGAGTTAATTCAAGCTACTAAGCCAAGCTCAGAGATACAAAACTAACCACAAGAAGGAGAACAAAAGTTACAATAAAAGGGAAAATAAGGATATTTCCTCTAGGAAGAAGGTATGATAAATTAGTTGACAATTTATCTCTCTAGATCTAGACCTTGACTTAAAGTGGACTAGAGAAAACACGAGAAATTCAAGATAATCTGTTACTTTTCACTTTTTTTTATTTTAAAGAGAATAAAACCAAACAAAACAGAACAGGAAAAAGTTAATCTTAAGGGCAAATGAAAGTGATACAGGACTTCAAAACAAGATGATAGGAAATCAGTTATGACCACCATAATGTCTCTTGTTTTCTTCAAAACAGATGTCCACACCATCAGACATAATAAAACCAAACCAAATAAAACAAAACAGAATAAAACCAATCAAAACAAAAGAATGAAAGTGTTACAGAATTTCAAAACCAGATAATAGGAAATCAGCAATGATTACCATTACACATTCCATTATCTTCAAAATAGCGGCCCATACCATCAGACACAGTAATATCAAACAAAACAAGACAGAATAAAACCAAATTTAACAAAACTATGAAAACAATACAGGAATTCAAGACAAGATAATAGGAAATTAACAATGGTTACCATTTTCTCTTTTTAGGCATTTCTTCCCCTATGACTTTCATAATATTTATTGTACATTTTGAATCCCACTAACTCCTTCAGTTTTTTATGCTAGCAGAAATCACAAACATAATGAAAGAACTGATGAGCATATCTAAAGAAGACATACTTAAAAAAAAAGAGCATAGGAAAATGATGGAAACCTTGAACGAGTAATACAGGAATGAATTACAATGCATGAAACAGATTCAAAGACATATCCAAAAAATTAAAAACTCCATCAAAAGCTATCAAAACCACTTGAAAGCAACTGAAGATAGGCTATCAGACCTTAAACACATGATTGCAGCTAGTAATCCTCAAAAATCTCTTAAAAATAACAAGGAGTCAAGAAATAACGATTCAATGGCTACAAGATGATGCAATGAAAAATAATTTACGAGTGGTAAGTGTCAGCAAAAAAGCAGGTGCCAACACAAATGACTTAAAAAGATTATTTACAGAAGTAATAGCAGAAAACTTTCCAAACATGGGAAAAGGACCTGACAAACAGATATGCTAGGAATATAGAACTCCAACTAGCCTTAACAAAAGTAAATCTATACCCAGGCATACAATCAACAAGATCCCAGAAATTCAACACAAGAACAGAATATTAAAGGCTGTTAGAGGAAAAAAAAAAAAAGAAAACAGATCACCTATAAAGACAAGCTCATTAGCATCATGACAGACTTCTCAACACAAACCATCAAGTTACAAAGAGCTTGGAGTGAAGTGTTTTGAATCCTGAACCAAAACAAGTTCCAACCTAGATTGATGCATGCTGCAAAACTGTATTTCAAAATTGATGGAAAACAGATACTTCCATGATAAAGAAAAACCAAAGGCATTCATTACCACCAAACTGACCCAATAAAAAGCACTGAAGGATATGCTAGACAAATATAAAGATGACCACAGCCCAAGGAATAGCATCTGAGGGGGATCACCAAACAGAGCAGGCAATTGAAAGGAGGGGAAAAGTGGGAGGCCAACAGCAGGAGGATAGCATAGCAGATATGAGCCAATGCATGCCAGCTATAGCCATTATTGTAGATGGCCTCAATTCACCAATAAACAGAAACACAAGGAGAGTGAATTGAGAAACAACATCCATCAATATGCTGTACATAAGAAACTCATTTAACTCAAAAGGAAATTTGTAGACCAAAAGCCAAAGAAGAGGAAAAAAAAGTTCTATGTGATAGGAAGCCAGAAAAAAGCACAGATTGGATAAGAAAGATATGATATTTTCATATAATGAAAAGCTACCCAAGTATAAAGAGAGACAATCTCAAGGTTCTTGTAGGTAAATGGATGCAACTGGAGGTCATGCTCATGAGTGAGATAGTTCAGACTCATAAGGGTGAATCAGTTACTCTTTAAACTGTTTTGAACTTCTTTAAAACAAACCCACACACTGTACCTCGCTATATAAGGCCAAATCAAAAAAAAAAAAAAAAAACATTTTGAATTATTTCCTCTCATATTGGGTATCTACCAAGAGCTTTTCATATTACTATGTCCAATAAACATTTTCCTAAATTCCTCCCCATAACTTTTATCCTCAAGTTCACTGTTCAATTTTGAGAGATTCGTATAATTTAGATTTATACAAAACTAACTCTCAGTTGTATCCCTGATTGCCCTAACCTCCTACAAGTCAAGAATTAAGGGGAGAGATAGAGTTGTGTTTTATTCTTCTTGTTGTTGTTTTCTCTTTTTTTCTTAAATTCAATATTTATTGGTAAATTTCAAAACATGGAGCTTTGGGCTGGGTGTGCTGGTGCATGCCTTTTAATCCCAGCACTCGGGAGGCAGAGGTAGAAACATTCTGAGTTCGAGACTGGCTTGGGCTACAATGTGAGTGCAAGGCAGCCTCAGCTATATAGTGTGACCCTGCCTCAAAAAACTAGGGCCAGGAGTTTGGCTCAGTGGCTTAATCACCTGTCTGGTAGGTGCGAGGTTGTGAGTTTGATCCCCTGGTGCCACAAAAAAATTAATTAATTAATTAATTAATAAAATATGGAGCTTTGTATTTTATAAACACCACACTGAGTAAAATTTTCAGTAAGAATTGTCCTGAAAGATATGATGTCAAAATTTCACATATAAGATGGAGATGCGTATTGCTATAAGTATTATTTTACATTTTTCTTGAAGTTCTGGTCAATGAAATAAAACTAATTTAAAATACTACAGAAAATAAACACAGCACAAACATAGAGGAAGAAAAACATGCTTTGTTCTATAAGTATTTCACATTGATTGTTTGCTATTTTTAATTAGATACAATCTGCAGAGGCGACTGAAGCTGTAATAATAAATCTAAACCACCTCATCCATAGAATAACATTGCATATTCATTGACTCTAGCCACAGAAAAAGAATTTTTATAATACATTAGTAAGAGTCTTGAGAAAGATTTATTTAGCAGAAATTTTAGTGTAGACTCAAAGAAATAGGGTAGAGACCTCCCTTTCAACAGAGAGGGGTGTTACATTTTGGAGGTAAGAATATTTAAGTGTTTTTGATGGCAGAACTCAGTGGAATTTGTCAATCTGTCAACTTGGTCTTAGTTTGGGATATGGGGGGAGGATGGCCTATCCACAGAAAAACAATTGTCCATTCATAGGGAAGGCCCATTGTACAGATAAAAAAACATGGTCTACTCACATGTCACAAAAGACCATTTGCAAATAAAAAGGGAACCACTGATTCCATTTGCACATGAGTGGCAGTTGTTCAGGCTTATTGTGTTCTAGAAGAGTAAGGAAAAAATAAAAGTTTAAACAGGGGTTATGAAGAGAAACAGAAGTTTTCATTTTTAAAATTATAATATTCCTTGTCTCCTTTTTAATTGATCTTCATTTCTTCTCTTCTACTGATTGGCTTTTTTTTTCCTTTCATTTTTTTTTTTTTTGTCTTTAGCCCAGCCACAAAACCTCAATGTTCCATAGTAGTAGGACAGCATATAATCCCCACTAGATAACAGCCCCTTTCAGCAGGAAATAGTTGAGCAAAGATGGAAACCTCTACATCTTAAGCACCCCAGAGAGCATTATGGAAATTTATGCTTCTCAGGGGTGGGGAAGATCAAACAGGAGATTAGAGTGCAGGAAACTGGATGGGCAAGTGGGTGTGGTTTGTCAATCATGGAGATACAGGAGACATGCATCCAAGCCTTGCACTCAAAGGCAATCAGGAAATGCTTCCTTCAATTCTTCTCTTGAGAGCTCAAGAGATGTTAAATAAGATTGCCTAGACCTGATAGCCTGACAGGTGAGAGCTACAAAAGACATCTTCCTTTAAGTTCTTGACCACTGTGTTCTCTCTTGCACAATGGTCCACACTTAACCATGTAGACTGCACTTCTTTTCCTACTTTTTTTTGCTGTTATTGTTTTCAAAGAATATACAAAAAAATCAGTAGAACAGACAAGCAGATTTAGCAAGGTCACTGGTCCATACTCACTCTGGAAAGTGTTTCATTTTGTATCTTTAATAAACAGAAAACCTCATTACCTTTTGTGTTTGTTTTGTCAAATTCTTAGTTAGGACAAAAAGAACCTGGAAAGAACCTATAGAAGGAGTCCCTAGAACTTCAGAGCCTTGTAATACTACTGCCAAATCAAAGGAATTAAAAGATTCTTTTGTCTCTCTCTCTTTCTCTCTCTCCTTCTCTCTCTCTCTCTCTCTCTCTCTCTCTCTCTCTCTCTCTCTCTCTCTCTCTCTGTTTGGTACTGGGAATTGAATTCTGGACCTCAAGTTTGTCAGGAAGACACTGTGCTTTTTGAGTTATACTCCCATCCCCAAAAGATTACTCTTTTAAAAAGAGTTTGAATACAATTTTTTCTTTAGGATTTCCCTTAAAATGAAAGTCCAAATGGTATAAATTGTTCAGATTGCACAGGAAAAGTTCTTTTATACTTTTTTGTTTCACAACATGTAATTACTGATTATGGTATAGCTTGCTTTTTAAACATATGAACATATCTTCAGTTCTGCAAAAAAAATTTGTGAATATCATAGACATATATAACATTTTTACTATCTATATTTCTGTATAAGTATTAGCATGTTATCCTTGTCCAATAGCCTTACTACTTACTACTTAGATCTTGCATATTTAATATTTTACTCAAGTTTGTTTCTTCTTGTTTGACAGCTGTCAAACTACTGGTGGTGACCAAATTCAAGATTAGAGTTTGCTTTCACCTCCAAAGTTCATCAGAAAATCCGCAGAGGGAAAACTCAACTCTTTTGAACTCTTAGAAAAGTGAAGGTGAAGATTTCTTGGTCTTTGCATAGGTAGGGCCAGTACCCCATTAAGCTAGGAGTAGCTACAGAAGATAGGGCTTCCTCTTTCAATTCTTCTCAAAGATTTTTTGGGAACCAGGGTTCTCAGGCAGGATTGTTACAGTCAGAAATAGAAAATAGAACCATTCAGTCTTCCTTTCATTCAGTTACAATGCAGGCACCATTCTGGTGGGTTCCTGATGCCTGAGGTGGCAGATCATTAGTTGAAACACTAGTAAAAGGCAAAATGAGACATACCTGGAGTCAGAGGTGTCTGATTACAAAGGGAGGTACCTGAAGTTAGGGGTTTCTGACCAGTTAAATACCAGAATCCTAAGTTGTGAGGGAGCCCCTTGAGAGTTCCTCTTTGTTGTAGTTTATGTCTAGATGTTCCCCTAAACCCTCATGCAGTCAAAACTTTACAAAGGTTTGGAGATGTTGCCTAAAAGAGTAGCACTGGAACACCTTAGGCTTTATGTGTTGGAGATTTGGGTCAGAACTCAGAAAACAAGAAGACTGATGCAAATCCTGCCAGTAAAGACTGAGCTCAACAGATTTCTGATGGGAAGGACTGCATTGGCTTCTGAAGTCCAGATGATGTATGCTATGCCTTGGCAAAAGGTTTGTCTGCATTTTGCTCATGTCCGGAGACTCAGTCTGAGACTAAGATTAAAGGCAGCAGACTAATTAAACTGGCAGAAAAAATTTCAAGGCAGTCAAATGTTGAGGTGGTGGCATGGCTATGGTTGGGGGTTTTTAGTCATATTTATGTTGAGAAAAAAGATCAAAGAGCCCAGAAGAATGATTTAAAATGTCGTGAGTTTGACCAGAATGGGAGCTCCAGTAAGGCTATGGACTGCAAAGATAGAGCAGAGGAGATCTCAATTGCTGAGTAGCAACAGGAGAATATGAAAGAAGGTATTAGATTGCTGAGAAGCAACAGGAGAATATGAAAGAAAGTATTAAGTCATCACAAGTCTCCACCATCAGCAGCCTCAAAATTGCAAAGGCGAAAGACCTCGGTTTGAGAAGAAAACCTCAGAGCACCATATTCCAGAATGGAAGCAGTCACACTTTGTGCCAGAATGACAGCAGCATAGAGAATTTGTTCCTCTGAATTGGATCAAGTGCCCAGTGATCCAGGCACTCAACTCCTGCAACTGAGAAGAAAGCCTGCTTACTACTCCAGCTGGCAGCAGACCTTGGCATCACCCATCTGGTGCTGGTTGTAGGTGCATGCAGAATGCAAGAGTTGTATAGTTAAAAGGGCTTCCACCAAGATTTCAGAAGAAGGCCTGGGAGGCCAGGCAGTGTGCCCCTGAGATGGCAGTGTTTGAAGGTGTGAGGGTGAAGCCAAAGGTACAGCAGAGACTCCAGAAGCTTGGTATTTTGTCTCAACAACAGAAGGAGATAACCAACACAGTCTTCCTCCTCCCTTTCCTTTTGCCCTTATCATCAATGCCTGTTCCTACTACTATTCTCCTGATATCCCCAATAAACATAGTATTTGCTGTGAAATGCATGCTTGACAATTCTTTCCTCCTTGTGTGAAAACATTTGGATTATTTTGATCCACTCAACTATATCACTTTTGTCCAAGATTAGCACAGAAGAGAATTCTGCAAAGTCAAAATAGAAGTGAATATCTTCTAATTTCAGTGATCTTGAATGACCATCCTGGGTCTTAGGGGCCAGATTTCCAGATTTTTGTACATGATTAATATAGAATTAGACGTTGCACACAAATAAGGAAAAAGCAGCAAAGTTTAATGAATTTTAAAGGGCAAAATTACATCCAGAGTGAGCGGGTTCATGTTGGCAAAAAAGAAAAAAATGACACCACCAGAAAGGAAAATGGTATGGGTTTAAGAATTTGAAATGTGCTGTGGACTTAGGGGACCTCCCACTGGGTCTTTCAAAGCATGATTGACAATGTGCTTTACAGGGTGCTGAGTCATATCATTTGTATCTATTTTGCATGTCTTTTCCTGTAATTCACTCTGTTATACTTGGATACATGAGATGCAGTGCATATGTATGAACCTTTAATAAGCTATAGGAGAAGAAAAGTCAATTTAGTACATGTCCTGATTTGAAATTGTGGAATTTCAAGATGGGCTCAAGGGTTTTTGTTATTTTTATCTCTGCCTCTAGGTAGTGAGCCTTAGGTCAAAGGTCATGGGGTTTGACTTTGAGGCATTACCCCGATTATATGAGTGGAGTAGCATGGTTCCATAGTCCCAATCATACTACATATATATATATATATTATTTCTATATACTACTTCATTTTAATAAATCATTTGTGCATGTGCTAATTTATCTTGAATTCCACTATCATGAGAATATGGCAAAGGTTATTTCTTTTTATTTTAAAAAAGCAAAACAGAAAAAAAGGATAGAAATGATACAGAATTTCAAAAAAATAGTAGGAAATTAACACTAATTAATATATTTCATATTGTTATTTGAGAAGTAGTCGTTCAAGTTACATGATTTAGGCACCAAAAAAAAAAATCAAACAATCAAACAATGAAAACACAAACTATTCTTTTGGATAAATTCACAGAGATTAGTAGTATAGCTATCTATCTCATATATACATACATATATAAATACATGTATACCCATATACACATAATCTTTTCCCTTCTTTCTTCTCTCCTTTCCCATATCCCAATTGTTCTTTCCTTTTGAGCAGCAAAGGTATAATTTAAGTGAAACTTTTTGACATTAATTATTTTGTTTAATCAATTATCTTAAAAAGTCATATTCCATTATTCACATGTAAATTTATGTTAACTCTATGTTAATCCATTTTGAACAAAAATTAAACTGTAAAGTCTATTTGCTTCTAACACTGAGTCTAGAGACTGCACAATTTTAAACACAGCAGGCACTCTACTTGTTGGGTGAATATATTAATGAAGTCAGACATTTGAGGAAATTGTAAGTATATAGTTTGTAATGTTTAAGCTCACTACTAATGACAAACTGCCAATAAGCATTTGTTGAGGAGAAAAATTATGATTATTCGTCAATATTTTCAAGTATTTGAACATAGCATCTATGAAGTAAAAGGTTCTCTCTTCTTTTCTTTGCTTTTTCTTTTTTCTCTTGCTTTATGTCTCTGGTGTTAACCCTGTAGGTCAGAGTTCCACTGGAATATTCTCTGAGATGCCTAGTAAGAGAGGACAATTGCCTTCAGCAAGCTGGAGAAGCCATAATAGTCATATGTTTGCCAAATAAAAAATAGGGCAGGTTGATTGTACATGCAAAATATCCTCCTTTTTCAAAAGTATTTGGCTATATTTCAAGAGTAGTAAGTTAAGAGAAAGGAAGGTCATTCATCAAATTCATGAAGAAGCTGAGATATCAACACAGGTTTTACTGACCACAGGTTTTAATTTTATGGTGCTGGGTTAGCACGTGGCCCAGAGCACATGTATAGAACATTTCCCAAGGCCCTGCACATGAACATCTCATGAGACTTGAGCAGGTTTTCAACAGGATGGCCTAGACTTGGTCAGCCTGCAGTATGGAATCCCAGCACCATGTTTCAGTGCTTGTATCTAGAAGTACCCTCACAAGTTTCCTCATGATGTGGACAGCATAAAAGGACACAGATGCCAAGAAGAACTTGGTATCATACCCTTCCTCATGTTAACTCACTCTACTTTTTCCAAGGTATACTTTTATCCTGCTTTTTACTCTTTTACTCGGCCCAAACTCATTCTGCAGAGCCAGTTTCTCTCTCATTCTTCACTTTTAATTTTTCAGATAAACGTTGACATTGCTTTATATTCACTTAGTTTAATTCTTTTTTTGAGACTAGAAGAACTGAAATCTATCTCCAAGAGAGGCAAACAACCCAGAATTCAGTAACATTTAATTGGTGAGACACTCTTAGAAAGAGCTATACAATAATATTTTGTCATAGCCAGTAGATCCTGATAATACCACTGTATCTAGAATCTTTCTTTACATCGCATTAAACAGAAAGGGGAATTTTACTTTTCTAATAAACATATATACAAATGGTTTTACATCTGTCATTCACTTACTTTACTGAGACAGTGACTAATTTCATATATACAGACCACTCACAAAAAGAATTATTTCTTAAATATAATACATAGAATACTTTAGTATATTATTCCATGATTGATTATGTTTTTTTTCTATGATATTTATTAAGGAATTCTTCTCAAATTACTTTTCTCCATAAATACACAGTGTATAATCTTCATATTGAAAAAATGTTACCTGAAAAATATAATGAAAAATAAAAATCACAGAAAGAGATCCAGACAAGAAGTTCTACCTATTGATCAGTAGTTATAGAGCTCTCTCTATCTGTAGATACACAAATCTACATATAAATATATATATATAAATTCTTGCAGTAGAGAGAACTTTATCTTCCCACAAAAATTTTTACTTAAAAAGGGGAATCAAAATATTGTAGATGGTAAAAGCATCACACTGAAAAATGGGTCTAAGTGATTGTTTTTGTAAGGTTTTGGGAGAATCTCAGTCCTATGTTAAATACTTGTGTATACAAATAGCCAATAATAATATGAGATCACTAGTGAAACTCTCAAAAATACTCATCCAGTTTGGAGAAAAATTCTCACTGATCGTATTTATTTTCCCTTATTATAGGGCCTACATTGGTTAAGGGCTATATTATATTATGGCTAAAGGATAAAAAGGAAGGAGGTTGTGAAAAACAAACGAGAAATCACAAAACCAGTAAAATTATCTATTGCCTACTGAGTAGGTTTTCATTCTTCCTGCACTGAGGAAAAAATTCTTAAAGAGAGGAAATTATCTGTTAATTGTAACATTTTCCTTTGTTAATAAGAAAAGATAAAATATTATAACAACCAGTTGTAGGCTCCTAACACCTATCTGTATGTATGAGAGAAGGAAAGAGAGAGACAGACAGACAGAGACAGAGAAATAGAGACAGAGAGGGACAGAGAGAGACAGAGAGAGAAGAAAGCATTCTTGGTGTTTAAAAGAAAAGCATACTGACTAAATTCTGATAAACAAAGAAAATCATAGGAAACTATTTAAAAGCATATAGCCTCAGAGAATTGAAAACTGAAAGAAATGTGTAGTGAATGTAATATGGTAAAAGATAATAAATGAAAATATAAAGAACAGCAAAGATGAAAAAAGATTTGGGTGAGACACTGAACTATTACAAAGAAGCCAAAATAGCAATAGTAGAATTAAAATCCATAATTGAGATGATAAAGAAAAGCATTAATCATTTAAGAAAACTGAATTAATAATCTGAAGAGAATGTTTTAAGAAATCCATTAGAGTCTGAGAAAATGAAAAAGATGATCAATGTGAATGAATATGATGGATGTGAATGAAATAGACACTGTGGAAGCTCTACTTGGAGAAAACTTGTGTCCTCGAAAAACAGGACAAATACGTATATAAAAGAGAGAATAGGCTGAACATAAATTATAAAACAGCATGATTTCAATTTGGTAATAGGAACATGTATGTACATTAATATATTCATGTGAATATAAATATATTTTTTGTAATATATTTGTAAAGAACTATGCCACCTGGCAAAACACTTCCTTTGAGAGGTGAGAGATTCTATTTTTAAAAATAGTTATTCCTTTTTTTAATTGTCATAATGAGCAGATGTTAATTATCATAAAATACTGAAAACATAACATTGAAAAACTTACATTACATTACAAAGAGTGGGTAAAATTAAAGAGAATATCACTCTGCAGAATTTTTTGGCTTAGTAAGTTCTATAGGGTGATGCTAATTTACCATATCTTCAGTTTTATCTTCTTAACAAACAATACCATAGAAGTATTGCAAAAATTGTTTAAGGTGCCATTTAATTCTACTAGTACAGTAGTATAGTCTCTTAGGAATCTGATTTTACCCACAGGAAATCTTTATATTCTGCAAATACATGATGCAGAAACAAATAACAGAATCAAAGATAAATAGATATGTATGTAGATAGATCATTGTAAACAGTGGAAAAGGAGTTTAAAAGCCACGAAAATATGAGCAAAGGAAAATTCATGTCAGTATAGTTTGAACTTCTGTTAGAGCTTTCTCACCGTGGCATGCCCTGTTATTTTGTTGTTCCAAATTATACACTTAACATGACTTTTATCAACTCTGGTTCTTGAATAAAATAGACTAAGGCAACCACATAATTTACTACGCAATGATCTGGATTGATTTTAAAGCATCCATCAGGCAGTTTAAATGGCATTTCTGGGCCATGTTATGGACTCTTTTACTTATTGCCTATATGTAAATTTCTTGTTTTGAAAGACAGTAACATCTTATATAGTTTTTGCCATCTGCATGACAACTGCTATTTTGTACAATAAAAAGAATTGCTTTGAGGCAGTTGAGATTTAATTAAATTCACTGAGGTTTGTGATTAAAAAAAATGCTACCCCTAAAACTAGAATGCACAAAACACATTGTGGAACCAGTATTAGAGTCCTGTAGCACTTCATTATAAGCAGTGACCTATGATTTGAAAAAAAAAAATCTCTCATGGAAAAACCTATTGATCTTGACAACAGTTCCAAGCACAACATTGGTATTGTGTGGATTATTCAAATGAGAATGTATCAGGGAACCCTGCAGTGAGCCTCCAATCTCCTGCCAGGTGTTATGGCACATGGGGAGAGACAGGGAAAGAAAGAAAGAAAGAAAGAAAGAAAGAAAGAAAGAAAGAAAGAAAGAAAGAAAGAAAGAAAGAAAGAAAGAAAAAGAGAAAGAAAGACAAAATGGCAGTGCAGTGGTAATCTGGGATGACTAGCTGTTCACGAGGAACTAAAGGTGGTGAGGCAGCCCAGTCTTTACTGGTTGAGAGGGGATTATCCAATGACTCCAGAAGGCAAAGATGATCTTACACTAAGAAAGATCTTGCCCTGGAATATCTTTTAATCTTAGTGGTTTTAGTTTCAGGCTTAGTGGGTGGGAGAGGACGGCTCACCCCTAAAGAGAAAACGGGAAATCTCAAAAGGGCGATACCCATAATCCCAAGCCTCTATTTATCCCATAGGAAGCTATGCAAAATTAGCCATTGTGAACTTGTGGTCCCCAACAAGTATGTCTTGCAATATTCACACTTCAATATTTAAAATTCTTAATTTAATACACTATTGTATTCTCCTACCTTACACTTTTCATTACTATTAAGTAGATATTCAAACATAAAGTACCCATTTGCTATGTATATGATCTATCTTTTTACTTGGAGGTTTGAGGCCATACCTTTTTTTTTTTCTGTCTTTATCTTATTTGGTGCTCCTCACAGTGTAATTTCCTTGGCATATATTTGCCAATTAATTGACTGAGTCCTGTAAACGCTTTGCTAATTATTCATCACATTTCAGCAGTTTATTTCCTCAAAAAGATCAAAGAGTTCCACAGAGAGCTGCATATTTACAGCATTTAGCATTATATATTTGAAGTTGTTGAATCTGGAGAGGACATAGTAAAAAAAAAATAGAAGGAATAAACGACAAAGATAAAATCAGTGAAACACATACTTATCATGTACTTAATAACATGCATTAAATTGCATTTGCAAATAATCTTGACATCAAAGATTATCTTATTTCTTAGATAAAGAGGAATAAAGTATTTCTTTATTGTGTGAGCCTCCTGGATTCCCTGTCTGAACTGTCACGGATATGCTTCAATTCCAGCCGTAAGCATATTTGAGGTTTTCCAGTTGCTGTGCAATGGATCCTAGACACAAACTTGTGTTACCTGAGGGACCTTCATAGCAAGGTATATGTGGAGAAGGGGGGGAATTATAAGCAAAATTAGTTGAATGCGCTCAATACGTGGTTTAGGATAGGCACAGATGTTCACTAAGTAGCATTCACAAAGTTTCCACAAAAGTATTCCCCACAGCAATGCTAACACAAATGTAGGGCAATCAAGGATGGAAGGAAGAAAAGAAAACATCTATGTGATTATTTAATATTTCAATTTCCTGTTCAAAGAAGTATCCTGTTTTATCAAGCTATAATAGTCAGCTAACCCAGACATGCTGAGATAGGTCTCTGATAAACTACTAGCACGAAGACTGGAGCTTAAAAATAAAAGTCTAGAGTCAATGACAAGACAGTTTAGAAAAAAATACAGTCATAAACTTAATCTTTTTAGAATAGTAGGGTACTTCAGAAGTCATATTTGCAGTTCTAAATGATTTTCTAAGTGCATGATATTGGGCACGCAGTCATTGAATGGCATGTGACTGAGCTTTGGACACCAACCACTAACCACACTGCTGGTAAGTGAAAAGATATTTATATTACAGTTCATACAGCACAGAAAGCACTGACTACTTAATTCTTCCATTGCTTTGTAACAGTACATTTTCCAGTGAGAAAAATCACTAGTGCTGTAGAACTTTCATCCAAAATTCTTGTGCTGGAAATTTAATGTTTAACTCAGAAATATTGGGTAGTGGGATTGAAAAGGTGTTAAGCCATGAGTTCTCTATCCTTGTGAATGGAGTAGGGTTATCACTGTAGGAGTGTGTTTCTTATACAGGGGTGAGCTCTGCCCACTTGTTCTAATTTTCTTGCCCTCAGGTGCCTTTCTGCCTTCTGCCATGGGATGGTACAGCATGAAGGCCTTTGCTAGAGTCACCCACATGACCATTCCAATCACCAGGAATGTAAAGCATGAATTCTCCTTTAAAAATTATCTGTTCTTTCTGTTATGAATAGAGACAATAGGAAATATCATTTCCCATGGAAAATAGTTGAGTAGTTAGTGTACTTGAAAGCAATTTTGGTAATTCTACATTGCATTAAATATTAAAATCTATGTTGCATTAAATATTAAATTTTTAAAACTTATTCTTACAAATATTTGAAACAATTGCTATCTAAAATAATTCATTTTAGATAATCCCAAAACTCTCTTTGTAGCTATGCTATCTGCAACATCAACTAGATTACCTAGTCATCTTAGCACATAAATTACTGTAATGTTTGTTAATTTTATAAATTATAGCTGTTGTTTAAATTATATTTTATTTTACGGTATATATCAATGAGAATGAAGTTGCTATGGTGTTTGGAAATCAGGTGATTAAATTTGCAGCAGCAAACTGAAAATGGAAAAGGACATTAAAAAGTCTTAACATTTGTGTCTCATCTAGGAACCACCCAAAACTCTATAAAATTAATGTTTAAAAGGAAAAATAACAGTCAAATACTTCCAGAGTACACTTTAAGTAAAAAGTCTTTTTTCATGAAGAACTGTTAACCTCATAACATTTTGAAAAAGAAAGTGGATGCTGAAATAATATAGTGTATGATATTGTACTTGTGTATAAAATAATTTCAGGTACATATGTGTAATCTTGCATGGACTTTGATGACTTGCATTTGGCAAATGATACATGTCTGTAAATTTAATTTTACTCCAAAAATGTGATAAAATATGTGAAATGTGTATACTCAAATTATATTTTTATTTTCAGAAAATGTCTTTATGAGTAAGATTTTAGAACATGAATAAAATAGAAATAGGCATTAAAAGTTACCATATGTAGAAAATTAATCATTTGATGTATTTATGAAATTCTTTAATTGTATGTATTTGAAGTCTTAAGTGTTTATAAATGTTGTTATATTAAATATAAGGTTATATTATAAGGTAGATTACATATATCACTGCATTCTTAGTTTTAACTGTAAATCTTAAGCATTATCTCATCTCACTAAATATTATTTAAAAACCTTCCTATAATCATATCACCTGTTCTAACTTATACCTGTCCCAAAATATATTTAATTATAATACAAATTTTAGGCATTCAGGTTGCTTATAATAAGGTTTTGCTGTTATAAGTGGATCATGATTTTCATCTTTGTACTAAAATGTTTGTGTAGATTTTTTATTAGTTCCATGGGATAGAGTTCTAGAAGAAAAATTACTGTACCAAAGGGTATGAACTTTTTCAGACCTTGGTATGTTCCAACAAATTGCTTTCTGGAAAGATTGTACCAATTTACACTCTCACTAAGTATAGTATATCAATAGGCCTGGTTGTGCTCACATACTAAATATGACTTTTGAGCT
Organism: Dasyprocta punctata; assembly: GCA_004363535.1. NCBI lineage: Eukaryota > Metazoa > Chordata > Mammalia > Rodentia > Dasyproctidae > Dasyprocta > Dasyprocta punctata. The sequence continues at coordinate 18,600 of RJWM01007692.1, read as the reverse complement.
GTTTGTTGATTTGGTGGTAAACCATCATGGCTGTTGGCTATTTTAACTTGAAAGTTACTAACAGAAAGATTCAGATATTGTTCCCGTTTTTATATATAATTTGTATTTATTTTTCTTTGAAATTCATGTAAGTTTTATGGCACTCTATTGATGTTTAAGCAGTTATAATTTCCATCACAAATGTGCAATTGTGGTTATGTGTTATTTTAGGTTCTATTTCTTAAAAATATTTAATAACTCTATTCTTTGCCTTTTAACATTATTTTTGTTATACTTCATTTTATGTATGAATTTTTTAAGCTTTTTGATATTTTTCTTCCATCTGGTATTATAGTTTTATGACTAAAGGCTGCTTTCTGAGTTGTTATTTAATTTTATATGAACTTGTTAATCTCTGTATAATTTTTGTCAGATTGTATCATTAAATAATATAAAACAGTAGATTTAAAGTGCTTTACCATCATGCTCTGTTATTGATTACATAACATGTAGCATTTTATAAGGTACGACTAATGTTTAATTTAAGCTTTTAAGGAGATTTAAACCTATTTTAATTCAGTATTTGAGATCTGTCAGAATTCCTTTAACCTGTCACAGGTTTTGATATGCTATAAAAATACTGATACATTTAAAAAGGAAATATACCACTATATTCCCAGATTCAGAGTCTTTCATATAAGAAAGAACATAGTCATCACATTAACGTTGTGTTTTGTTCTGCGGCATTTCATTGTAGAACAAATTTGTTGAATGGCCATGATTTTCATCACATGCTATTGTAAAGCTGTTTTACACATTTAAGATTTGTATGGTTTTCTTGTGGTATTTAATAAAGTGATTCTAGAATTCTATGGATGATTATCTTTGAAATGATCATCCAAATGATAGCAAAGATTGGCCATTATGTTATAGTTTATAAAAAACTCAAAATTACATTTGCTCTATAATTTTATTCTAAGACAACAGTCCTGTGAAGTTGACATTTTATGAGTTCATGTTTTTCTGTCCCTACTTATGAGAAAATATAAGACTCAAGATGCTGAGTAACTTACTTAAAATCATGTAATATTGACAAGGCTGAGACTTAAAGTGTTTTTTCTCAGTTCAGATCCCATATTCTCTAGTAGAATCATTTCTTATCTGTCAATTATCCAATTCCCTTATGTGAAAAAAAAGGGATACTTAAATGAAACTTTAGTGATTATGGAGAGAGCTGCAGCCTATACACTGGAATGCTAATTGCTTTCCAAAAAAGAAAAAAAAAAAAGAAAAGAAAGAAGAGGAAAAAAATGCTTTGCATAAATTTTCAATTTTATTTACCTTAAAATGTTACCATTATTCCCTCAAACATAACTTCTTCAAAAAAGAAATATATTCAAAAAGACACCGAAAGACAGATTAAAGAAGTAGTAACTTGGGAAGCACACTTATTTGAAGATGTGAGTGTTCTTAAAATTGTCTGAGTTGTAGCAAGTTGCTCAGTTTAATGTAAAATTAGATAATAAATATAAATTTCTTATCACACAATGAGAGCTGCATAAATATAGTGATGATAAAGAATGTAGTGACACAGTTGATATTCCACAATTTGTCACAAAAGTCTTGCTTTTGAAGCTTGTTGGGTGTTTGCATCTTTTGATTTTCCTGGATTCCTAGATTTATTTACATCTTTGTGTGTGTGTGTGTTTGTGTGTGCGTGTCTTTTTTTTTTTTTTTTTTTTTTTTTTTTTTTTTTTTTTTTTTTTTTTTTTTTTTTTTTTTTTTTTTTTTTTGAGACATGGTTTCACTATGCAGTTTAGGGTGGCCTTGAACTCACTTTGTAGCTCACCCTGGGCCCAAAATCACAGTGATCCTCCTGCCTCAACCTTCTGAGTGCTGGAATTACAGGCATGGGGTACCACGCCCAGCTACCCTAGGTTTATTTATGTACTATTCGAAGAAGGTATTCTTTGTAATTTGGGAACCAGTTAATTCAGTGCTGTTGAAAGACTTTCTCTATGAATAAAATTTAGACTTGATTACTATCAAAATAAAGTGTTGTGTTATTTAAAGCCAGGTAAATTTGGGAAAACATGAAAGAACGGTAAGAATTAATTTCTGTAAACTGTTAGAGACAAAGTACCATATAAAGTTCTATCGAGTTTTATAAATCATTATCTGAATAATATGTTGTCCTTCACTGGGAACCTAGCAATTTATTTATCACATGTGTATTTTGAAGTCGGTCCTTCCCAGGTAATGTTCATTTCTTAACTGTTTTCCATTAAAAATAGTAAACAATGAGAAACTTTCTGCATAAACCTTCTTTGCTAGGTTGAACACCAGTTGATAATGTTTTCCAGAAATAATTATTGCAAATCTGGCTGAAAAATGTCATTTTTCAGTTTTCCTTATTTATCAGCTGACTTTCCTACTGGAACAAAGAGCCTGCCTTTTACCATTATTTATTTATGCCACTACCAATTTTTCTATTGCCTTTCGTTTTATCAACATTAAGTTACTCATATGGATTCATGAGTTTCAATTTTATTCAAGTGACTATTTTTCCTTTCTGTCCTCATTTATCTTTATACACGTATTTTTCCAGATTTTTGCCAAAGCTGAGGACTTAGTAGCACCTTTAAATTGGTTCTTTTATTCTTTTAATATATCATTATCACCAACATCGTTGTAATCATTATTATGCATTATTTACATTTATTAAAATTTTCTGAGCAAATCTTCTAGCCCGGAAACGAATTCTTTATTAATCCAGGAAATCTTTGTTTCAAGTGGGGAGCCATACTTACAAATCAATATATTGTTTATTATTACTGTGTTATTTACAACATAGTATCTGTGCTGATCATTGTGCAAAGCCCATTTGATTCACAGAACTAAGATCTCTGTGACGTGTGTACTAACATCTTCATCTTCAGTCACCTCCTCAAATCTTGGCTGCCTTTCTCCAGTCTGTACTTACATACATCTGGCTTTCACAAAGAAAAATAAGCTCCAAACCTCAGATATGTTCACTCATTTACTTGACCTGACAATTGACATAAAACACAACTGTTAGATCCACACTACTACAAAATCACAATGTTAAATAAAAAGTTCAAGATTTTTTGCAGCTCTATTTCCCCTGGGACTGATAATATACAATTAAAATGCTGCATTCAAAAATTACATGTGAAAATTTATGTATTTGTTTTTATGTTAATTTAGTTTTGCTTTTTCCTTCTTCAGTATGATTATACGAAATGCATTGTGATTCACACTGGTTTTGATTTGTACTCAGTTTTTAAATTTCATATTGATTTTGCATTGCTTATGAAATATATAGGCATGAATTGGGATACTGTGTATCAAAATAAAATTCATTTGACATCCAATTTACTTAGAATTTACAATATTCTTTGACATAAATCCTCATGCTTTAACAAGTGAATAAGAAGTCCAAATATTCTGCCTTGTCCCATGCAAAGAGGATGGTAAAACTCATTCTTGTGTGAACTGGTCTGTAGTTGCTGTTTGGAATGAATGTTGTATAGAGAAAGCTTATTTGAACAAACTCAAGGTTCGTACAAACTCTAAGTATTGTACAAATTCTGCCATATCCTGTGTATTGATTTCTGTCATAGATATGAGACCAGAATCAAGAACTTTGTGTCTATTTCTTATTAATTTGCCAAACAAAGTCTTATTCCTTGCAAACTTAGTTTTCTGTTTTATACAAAGAAGGAAGAATTTATGTTTCCTTATTAACTCCACAAGTTGTTTTAAGAATTGAAGCATATGGCATTTTTAAACCCTTTGTAAATTATAAATAATATTAAAATAGAAGTTATTACTGAGTTTGGAGCATTTTAGAAGACATGGGTACATACATCTTTTCTACCTTATTTTAAGACCAAATCATTTGTGCATTATTTTTGGTACCACTGCATGGTGGGAGTTAAAGTCCTACCCCGGAGATTAAGGTCTGTAATTTTAGGATATCTAAGAATAGCAGGATAAAAATTGACCACAGGCTAGCTTGTACTGGCCCCTCCAATGAGCCTATGGGCTACTGGCAGGTCATGATCACAAAACCTTCCAAAGCTCTGCCATGTTTCCTTTAAAGATCACCTCTGCTGGAATCCTAAGAACATCTGAACACAGTAGGAGGAAAACTTTAACTCTCTGCCTTTTACATTTCATCAGCCTGACTCTTGACCTTCCCAGCCAAACAGAGAAGCTGTGATGGAGTCTATACTTCTGATTATAGATCTTGGCTTTCCTAGTGTATCATACAAATAAGCACCTTTCTCTGAAGTTTTTTAGTTCAGAGCCATAGAATACTTGCTATCCTGCCTTGATCCCTAGACATGAAATCCCTTGAATCAGGCTGCCTATGGCGAGGGCTTCTGCATCAGTGAAACAGGAGCAGTGCTGAGCACTCTTCCCAGCCAGGTCCTGAAGCAGGCAATAAATTTGATTGAGCAGCAACAGCCACAGGGGAATCAAATACTGTTTTTCTTCTGCCAAAAGAAACGCTTTTAAAAACTACTTTGGAAACCCCCACAACTCATTGGTGACCCCCTACTATATTATAGGAATAAAATGCCAGAGCAAAATTATCATCCTGCTTTAGAGAATATTGGATTTATGCACCTTAGAGTAATCGGGAAATAGAGCAATGACTAGTGGCTTATCTGTGTAGTGAATATTTTATTTGATTTTTCTGTTTTCATCTCTTTGTTGAGTAGGCCAAATGCAAAATATATTATAGCATAAAGAAACAAAACACAAAGTCATCTCCTTTGAATATTTATCTGCCTCTTTCCTAGTATCAGATTGTCTATTTGTTTATATTTGTATTTATTATTCATCAAAGCACTTTTATATTTAAGGCTCCATGTCAAGAGATGAAATCAAATAGTTACATCTGAAAAAGAAACCTAGAACTCAAAACAGTTTCAAAAACCCAACACAGTTTTAGCCTTGCAAAAATAAATGATAATTTGATTATACTACTTATTATTTTAAGTTAATATATGTGATTATTTTAAGTTAATATATTTTAGGTTAATATATGAGTATTATATGATAACCTGTAATTTTTAATGAAAATTTAAAAACCTGTTATTCAACAGATGTTTCTATCTCATCTGATTGAAATAAACTTTGTTTTGAAAACAGTTTTTTATAAAAGGCTAAAGTAGTGTGAAGATCTAAAAATGTTATTAGTTCAGTCTATACTGCAGAACTATATCACTCTTCTTGACTTAAGTAGATAGCTAAAAAGATTCACTTGTTTTTCCAATTAATGGATTCCATACATTTTTAGTCATTGCTGTTTCCTTGAATTCCCACTAGATGTATTTATAGACAAGATCACATTTCAATGTTTATCAACTAAGTACAACTTCAAGTATGAAATAATACAATCGATGAAGTTCTTGTAATGTTTTTGTTCAAAGGCATTTATTTTCAGTATTAATTTGAGAGTGGTATCATGGGATCTTCCTTTAAAATTTCTGTACCAGGAAAATGACTATAGATAATGCAAAGTGCACTGTAATTTAAAAATGAACTAGAGAAAAATAAAATTGAGGCAAATCATAATGGTGAGGTTGTACTAATATACCTCGCTAATGATCCAGACAAGACCTGGGATCAGAAGACTATCATACAATGCTTTCAACTATTCTAGAAAATTAGGAATATAAACCTCTGTTGTGGTAACTTACTTACTAGAGGTTTTTAAAAATAGAAATGTATTTTAATCAATTGTATTTCTAGAAGGTTTGTCAAATGTACCAGCTTTTTCCAAAGTCAAATCGAGTTAATAGTAATACTTTTCAAAAATAATTTCATTCTGTGCTTGAAAAGTACTTTGTGATTATATTTCAGTTGTATATTTCAGGCTCATTATTGTACATTCTGGCATTGCACTGCTTTGAGAAGAAAAAGTATGTGCTAAAAGAATGGTGTTTCTTATTACTAATAAAATGCATAAGTATATACTGTGCTCTTTAGATTCATTTTCACATTTTAAACTGTAAAATCAAAATACAAACTGCAAAGACATCTAGCAATTATTTAGTACCCATTATTAATTTCATCTTGTTAGAAAACAGCAATATTGCGCCTATTCACTTTAAGAAACTAAATTTTACTGAATCTGTTATAAATCCTGATGACATGATAAATACTATACATTCATTCATTTTTTTAAAGAATGAAATCAGTCCGTTCTTTTACAAAACATGCAATTTGTCCATATCAGGTGAACATTAGTTACATTTCAATGAAAAATGATTTTGGATAAAAAGCATATTGAGCAGTCAAATCTCATAAACAGTAATAATAAACACCTTTGATTTCTGTGGAACACTTGATATCTGTCCTACAATGGTATGTCCAATTTTCATTCAAGACAAAATGAGTCATTGAGGTTTCTATTGCATTTTAACTTTTTAATTAAAAAAATGCTTTTTGTTAGTGTGTTTGTAATACATACTAAATATATTCATCATGGTGAATTGGTATGCTCCTACATTACACCTTCATCTTTCTTACTTCCGTTTCTTTTTCTCTCCCTCTTGTCTCCATCCACTGAGCTAAAATGGAAATGCTGAAGCAAGTGTAACTGATGTGGTGTAAATGGCATTGCTGGACTATGCATGCTATTAGCAGATGCAGCTAGAACTGGCTCCTGTTGTGTTTTGCAAACTTCGACCAAAGAGAAGTCTTTGACACTTCAGCAAGAAATGGCAGTGTCTTTCTTGTTTTTGTTTGTATGTTGTGAAAAGAAGGGTGTTGTAGTATTCATTACCAGGTCAGTTTCTTGGGGCTGGCTAATCACTGGCTGTAATAGAAATCCATGATCGCAGCTTTTCCTGATATTTGTATGGCAGGCAGCTACACAGCAGCAACTTCTGTAATCCTTTCTCCTGCAGTTAGAGCTACTAGAAAAGCTTAATAATATCCCAGAGGCAAAGATGAAACGGTATTTCCACAGCTACTGTTTGCTGTAGAGAGCTTTTGAAGTCAAGCTTAAGATGTCTTTATTTCCCTACCAGAAAGAAATTTTTTTTGCCCTCTTTTACTCTGGCGTTGTCATGATGATGACTTTCTGCTTGAAAAATATTCCAAGTAGCTGCTGCTCTCCCATAAAGCATTAGGGAATGAGAACAGCTTTTCATCAGAGGCTGTTGGAATCTGTAACTACAGTTTGTCACTGCCGAAACCTAGGGCTATGCTGGTAGTGATCTCAATTTAAAACTCCCAGTTCATTTTCTTATCAGGTTTAGGGCAGTCACAACTTTCACTGTCAGATTATTGGGCCCTACCCTGGCTTTTATGTTTGTGGTTAATTAAATTCTAAAATGGGTGTAACATTGAGCTCCCCAAAACCTTTGTTCTATACCATCTAGAAAGCAAAGCAAAACAAAAAGACAGTATCCTGTGAATGCAGAAAAGGTTAAATCAATTGCAAGAGTGAGAAACATGGTGAAATTCAGATTTAATTTATTAAAGTAGGGAAGAGGATATGATGTGTTGATTTGGAAAGCCTTCACTTTAGGCAAAAACTTGGTCTTAGGATGCCAGCGGAAAAGTTGTGAGACCCGTGAGAGCAAAATAGCCTTTTAAATTATTTAGTTAATTCAGCCGCACAAGTTATCAGGTGCAAAAAGAACTGATGAATTTTCAAGAAGAATGTTCTAACAAGTCCTAGTTAAATAAATAGATAAAAAATAAACCGAATCAAACAAGACACAAAACATAAAAATAAAAATAACATAAAAGCAACAAAGTTAAGGAGGTTTGATGCTTCACCAGAAAATTGAACACTGCAAGTGTCTTCACATGTGAGAAAAATGTTTGTTGAAAGAAAAGAGGTTTTATACTGAAAATCTCACCTGACTTTCAATTAAAAGGTAAAAGTATTTTATGAGAATAACATCATATTCCTGGCCAGATATGTTTGTGGATTCTTCAAAAACATATAAACATAAAATGTATTACATTTATGCTTTCAAGTTTGTTTATTTATTTGTTTTGTTTTCTGAGACAGGGTCTTCCTATGTAGTTCAGATTGGCCTTGAGCTCATTTTATCTTCTGAGTGCTAAAATTACAGGCATGCATCACTATGCTCAGTTTATATTTTGAAATTTTAGTACAATACATTTTAAGAAAAGCATATTCAATTCCAGGTACAGATTTGTTTTTAACCTGAAAACAGCAAAATAAACAGGTATTTGAGGAAATTAATTCTTGTTTTGCTTGAGAGAGCACAAATCTGTATTGCAAACATACACTATAAAATGTTAAAAATCACTTAACTAGAAAATAAGTGCTATCAGATAACTCTCCTTTATCAATGTTAAAATTAGGAAGAATTTTAAAAATTAATAGTTACTACAATTAAGCAACTAATAATTCTCTGTAGTATACGAATATTTTTGCTTAAACTGACAATCTCACTAATAAATTAAATTGACTGAGAACATTTTTTTCATTTTGGAATATTTTTATATCCTTCTTACTTCTAGAAAGGATCAGAGAGAGCTAAGAAACTTTCTATATCACTGGTAAACAGGTATATAATTTGTTTCACAGTAGTAGTCCAAATAGTTCCATATTGAAGTTGGGAAACATGACTGATGGGGTTAGTCCTAGGATGAGTGCTATTTAATAATTCCATCAATCATCTCAAAACATGCTCATTTACTTAGTTAATAACATCAGACCAGGAAGGGTTATTTAGCACCTTGAAGGACAGAATTAAAATACAGTGTGACCTTGAGAATTAACAAGTTTCAGAAGTTATCAGAATCAAATTATAAAATCTTCCAGGAAATACATATTCATGTAGATAGACCTAAAATACTTGAATGACAGATTTGGAAAGAATATCTCAACCTCAGTGGAAAAAATATAGATGAATCACAAATCACTGCTTTCCTGAGAAACACCATTACTCGGGCTGTGAGCGTAACCACGGCAGTTTGCTAGTGGAGGATTGAAGCCTGTCTCAGTCTCTCTCAACTGCGTGCTCACTGCCAAGTCTTCTTAGAATCTAAAGTCTTAGCTTTCTCATCTGTTAAATGGTGAAAATTCTACTACCATATAATTGTGAGAATTAAGGTATTTAAAACAATCTAGTACCATATAGTTGTGAAAATTAAACAAGGTATTTAAAACAATGCTTACAATATAATAAAAGCTGCATAACTAATTATAAGCACAAATTCATGTAAAGGTCACTCATCAAGGACTAAATATTTTGGACTTTTGTTTGGGGTATTCTTTCAAGAAGGAAATAATTTGGTGTTATTTGCATAAGGAAAGACAGTCTTAGAAAAGTGAGAATAGATGTATTTTCTAAAGATATTGAGATCATTGAGTAGCAAATAAAAAAGGATGTTTGACTCAAATAAACACAATTATATCCATCCAGAATTCTACAAAATAGATAAAACACATAGGCACTTTCTATATCTTCTATTGAGAAGTGGAGAATAGCTGTGACTTCAGATACTGAGGGAATTTCACTCCAAATGAAGAATCATGAAATCCCCATAAGATCACACCATGATAAAATCTTGAGAATTACTGGTCTAGACCACTGGGCAAAAAGTTATGCTTTGTGATTTTCATATATCAGATGATAAGAAAAAATGGATATTACTTAATTCAGTTGCAAGTACAAGTTGATAATATTAGATTGTGAGAAATGCCATTTCATTCATATAAAAACAAAATGGAGTGCATTTCTAAATCAATACTTAAAATATCATTTTTTTTCTGGTCAGTGATGCTCATTAGGGAGAGGAGTGATGGTTTCAGAATCATGCTTGTGATATTACTGTGGAGAACACTGTTTATGTCACTGCGACTTATCAACAGAGGAGTCATGGCCACTGAGGAGATGATTATCAGGTGAAGCTATTCTGAAGAAAATTTCTGACCCACCATTGTTATGTGATACTTTACCACATAACTTTTTCACAGAATTTACTAAAACTAAACTTAGTTCATTTCTTCATATCTCTGTTTCCTCATCTATAGGGTGATAATAGTCCACATTATTAAACACTACAGGACAAGTTTAATTCGAAGACTGTATATGTGAGACAGTTACAAGTATGCAAAACAGTAAGTTATCACTATGTGCTGAAAATAGCCAGAGCCATGTGCACATGCACTTAGAGTAAATAAAATACTGCCCCAGTTTGAATTCCAGTTAATTAGGTCAAGACAATTTGGCAGCCTTCTGATATATTTCTCGGAGTATTCAGGAGCAGCACTGATGGGCATATTCTTAGTGCCTAGAGACAGACATTGAACAGAGCTGACTCCAGCGCTTTCCTGAAATTGGTCATGCCCTATAAGCCTGCAGATTTGTGGTCATTTCTCATTCATTCCCCAGTGCCAGTTGTCATCTGAATGTTGTCTCAGCAAAGCTCTGTACCTAGTGCTTACTTTAAAAGATATTCAACAAATATAACCTGAGCCATGATAAATCTATCATTAAAGTTGTCACCAGAGCTGCTGAAACTGACCATAACAAGATCCAGAGATTTTTCAAAATGTTAATAATATTCATGTTGATTTGGGCCATTATCTTCCTCCACAAAAAAACACTTCATGTTTTCTTTAATAAACTACTGTTTTTTCAGCTGAAAATATAGGAAAGTATGTCATTTTTCATAAATGTTTCTTCTGTGGGTTTTTATTTATTTTCAGAAGCACTAAAAATGTAGTGTACTTTAGGATTTAATATATAGCCTGCTGCTAAACTATTTATGTAAAAATAATAACCAACGTGTTAAGAAAAATGATATTAAAACTAAACTCCTATAAGCACCTGAGAGAAATACCAAATTCTGGCAATGTTTCTAGAGTTAAAATGGAATACTTTATCAAATTTAAGGAGGCATTTCTTTAACCTTGGTCAAAATTTTATTTCAATAGGAATGTGGCAAAGGGATTTAGTCACAGATTAAAATTTAAATTCTTGACATCAACTGGCCATTAGAGTACCTGAAACAACCAAACAGGGTCACAGTGACTTTGCCCTGATTTAGTTGGCAGCAAATTATTTTTCTAATCACTTTCACTTCCCTTCAGCAACCACTTCTTGGTAATAGCAGTGTCTGTGGTGGAAAGAAATGTGATGAATCTAATTTTAAAATATCAAGTTTAAATTCGTGTTTCCCACAATAAAATATTAAATTCTTCCTCAATACTGTTCTGACTGAGAGAAGGAAAACAAACCCTTGAATAAAATAACCCCTGCTTTAATAATCATATTTTCTAAAGTTGCTGGGGACAATATCCATCTTTCCCTTTATCCCCTCCTTTCTAGTGTATACCTGTTATTTATCTAATTGAATTCATCACTCATTGAGAAACTCAAAAAATACTTTTGGAGACTCTGTTAGACATCTAGTTCTGAACAAAAGACTAATGGTAAGATTGTACAGTGGACAATGATTGTTACCTTCATGCTGGCCACAAGTAAACAAAAGTAGCTAACAGAAAACAACACATCAAGTGCCATCATTAGTGTTTCATGGTAATATGAAAAACATGTGAAGCAATCTTACATTGAAATAATTGATTTTTTTTTTGTTTTAAAGAGGATAAAACCAAGGAAAATAAAACCAATCAAAACAAACCAATGTAAGTGATACAGGACTTCGAAGCAATAAAAATATCAACAATAGTTACCACAATGCTTATTGTTGCCTTCAGAATAGCTGCAGATACCTTCAGACATAGTAAAAATCAAACAGAACAGAACAGAATAGAACCAATAGAAAGAAAACAATGAATGCAATAAAGGACTTCAAAACAAGACAATAGTAAATCCAAAATGGCTACCGTAATGTATCTTGTTATCTTTGAAATAGCTGCTTATGTCATGGTATATAACAAAACCAAACCAAACCAAACAGAACAAAACCCAACCCAACAAAGCAATGAAAATGATACAGGACTTCAAAATAAGATAGTAGGGAATGAATAATGGCCACTACCCTCAGAAGGAGATGCCTCTTAGATTTCACACTGCGTACTGCACTCTAAACCAATGATCAAACAACTGGCCCTAGACATGCAAGGTCAGTGAAACACCAAAACACCACACGCATCAAATTACATTTCACCTCAGTAGCTATCATCACAGCCTGTGTTTATCCAGATCAGCTGATCTGGTCACTTGGCGGGAGGGGGTTCTTCTTCTTTGCCAGCCCATGTGCCTGAAGGAGCTGGGGTCTGGCTGTGCCCCTGCTGGTGGTGGCCCATGCATGGGCTGGTTCACAAAGAGGGCTTGCTTCTTGGTAAACCCTTGTTCACTCTCCTTGCCAATTGATGGTTTTTTAATCCAGACTTAATTCTGTGTTTGGAATTAGCTATAGACACTGAAAAAGAAAATGAAACATATCAAAATAACACAAACATTTTGAATTTTATAATACCTGGCTAGGCAACGATGTCATTGATAAGTATTTTATTGAATTACCTTACATTTATCTTATGACTTATTTCATATTTTACTTTGAATTGCATGCAGAACAAATACATAAGTCATAACCTGGAAAAAAAATTTTGCATGTTGGTAGGAAGACAATAGGACCTTTGACTACGCCTGAAACATACATTTTAAAAATGTTGAGTTCAAGAGCAGTCTAAACAAAAGACAGAAAAACATCTCCCCAGTAGAATATGTTTGCTTAATCTGTGAATATTACTTTGTCATTTCTGTTAATACCAATACCTAGAGCAGTGATGGAGAATTTTTTGGAGCTTTCAATAACAAACAGCCTGCAGCGGCACATATGCCATAGGTTCACCAGCACTGATCAAGAGTCATGCTTCATAGGTTATGATATTGTAAAACAGCCTAACTTCCTGTTAAAATACACATTTTTTTAAAGACTATCAGAGATAATTCTGAGCCTCTGCATTTCTGATAAACTCCCATATTGTGCTGACACATTAACCTCAGGACCACATTTAGACAGTCTGATCACATACAGGAGTTCTCAGTCTTTTGAAAAAGACTGAATTATACATAAATCAGCTTGTTTTAATAAAGTCATATGCTGTATTATGGAAGCATAGGTGAAGACAAGTTTATTCTGTGAATGTGCTTGTGGAAGACTTCCAAGAAATGGAACTTGAGCAGAATTTTGATTGGGATTTCAACAGATAGGGCAATATTTTTGTAAGTTAGAGAGACACTAAGGCCCAAAGCTTTCCTGTGGTTCATTAATTCTGTGGCATTTAGGGTATAAGCAAAGAAATAATAGCAATTTAAAAAGTGGGGTTGAAGAATTTTTGTTTTATTCTGGATTGAATTTAAGGCCTTTGAACTGAACTATATTTTTTTCCCTTTTGAAAGAGTGTCTCATTAAGTCACTATTTTCTCCAGGTTGGACACAAACTCACACAAAAACTCACAATTATCCTGCCTCAGCCTTCCAGAATGCCACTATACCTGGCTAATTGAAGATTTTTGAGTGCTTTGCTAAATGAGGTATATGCTAACTTTCCCTGAAATCACAAACTTGACATTGCATATTTAAATTGCTAGAACACTTGATACAGAAAAAAAAAGAACAAGTTAACAAATATTCAAATAGTGTAAGATGGCAAGATTAATCTTTATCTTCTGGTTTTCTAGTCAATTCTTTTCAGTCTTTTTCATCAAATTGCAATCAATTCTCATTGTAATATTTCATATGATAGTTGATTTTACATGTCAAATTTGTGAAACTATCTAGATATTTTTCAAATACCTTTCCAGATGTTGCAGTAAAGGTGCTGTTTAGATGGATCACCCTTTAAATTAATATACTTTGAGTAAATTAAATTGTGCTCCGTAATGTGGATAGCTCTTATCAAACAAATTGGTCTTTTAAAGGAAAACAGACTAAAGTCTTCAAAAGAACAATTAAGGTCTTCTTGAACTCTCTTCAGAATAGAACTGCAACATCAATTTCCCAAGATTCCCTAGATTTTTTGGACCCTGGTGATTCTGACCATACAAAGCATTCTAATTTGCCAACTAAATGTCCCCCAAAGGCCCATAGGTTTAAGGCCTCACCCAGAACTGATGGAGCTATTGAGAAATGGTGGAAACTTCAGAATGTAAGTCCTACTTGAAGGAGATTTTCTCTTGGAAAGTGCCTTTGAACAATATGTTGGAACTTTAGCCTCTTTTTTCTCATTCTCTGCTTTCCAGCTGCCTTGAGATTAGAAGCATTGGTTTACCAGCTTCTTCCATTATGAGGTACTGCCTCAACACAGTTCCAGAAACAATGGGGTCAGTCAGCTATGGGCTGAAACCTCTGAAGCAATAAGCTAAAGTGTATCTTTCCTTGTTTAAATGGATTTCTCAAGTATTTTGCCATAGCAATGAAAAGTTGACTAATGTACCAAGTACCCATAATAGAGTGAGCAAATACCTTAAAGTCTGTCTTCCTCTCCCTGATATACACATGCACAATATTACTGATTTATTTTTTAGAGTGATGTGTAGTTTGTTTTTTGTTTGTTTTGAAGAATCCTGACTAATACATTTTTTTCCTCTCATTGTATAAGACCTATTACATGCAGAAGGTTGCTAGTGTTGCTTGCTTGTTTTTTTATTTGTTTGTTTGTTTGTTTGTTGTAGCAAATGAAGTACACAGTAGATTTTGATCATTTTTTCACTAATGGTTGCATTCTGCTTAGGTCCATAGAAGTATGTAGGAAAAGCATAAGAAAGATGTTCCTTGGTTTTAGGTTATAACAATTACTGAATCAAAATTACTGAGAAGGGCTGGGGATATAGCTCAGCAGCACAGTTCTTGCCTGGCAAGCTCAAGGTCGTGAGTTCAATTTCTGGTACAAAAAAAAAAATACTAACGGAAAAATCTTTCACAGATATGATTAAATAAATTAGATAAATGACCACACCGTTCTGGTTATTTCAAAACATATTTGATCAGCGCAGTTGTATGTCCCGTGTTATACAAAAAGCTGAGGATAAGATGATGAATGAGATAGCATTCTTCCTAGAAAGGAGCTGATTTTGAATCAGAAATGTTATGGAGTTTCTGCAAAGGGTACTCATAAGGGCAAGGTTGGTACCCTATAGAGATGTATATATAAGTACTACTCTAAAATAACATCAGTGTAGTAAGTAAGTTCTTTGTGACGTCCTTTGTTCTGTGGTTATTTTAGGAGAATAAGCCACTAATCCCTGAGGAAACCAACAAAGTTAAATATCTCTAATGATTTCTACAATGAATCTATATTTCAAGCTGTATTGCTTTGAATAGTGTTACTAAGCCATACTTCAGACCTTCAGCCAGGGCTGAAGACCTGAAAGAGGCAGTGAGTATGGTATCAGAACCATGCTCACCCTCTCTCTGATCCCTTTCCCAGGGGTCAGAGTGTCCTAAGCAGGAGTGGACAGCTCCACATCACAAGCAAGTTAGCTAGACTTGCAGTAAGGAGCTAAGGCCTTGGTCTCATTACCTCACTGGTGCCCTCACCCTATGACAGCTGTGAGTTTCTCCCATCACATTTAAGCTCGCTCTTTGCAAATGCTAAAGGTATTTGTTGGGTTACTCAGTTTAGACTGAGAATTTTGCTTGGGAATAGTCAAACAGCTCCACACACTGATTACACTGCAGTGTGATGACTTTGGGTTAATGCGTACTTTTAGGTCTTTACCTAGGGTCACAAGATAAAAACCATAGTCAGAGTCATCTTAGAAATTCAACCATGCTTTCTTTCATAAGAAGCCAAATAGTGATAGTTCTTTGTAAATGATGTAACCATTTGTCTGACATGCAGTAACTTCTATGAATTTTTAGCATGGTTGATGAGGACAATTGCAGCAAAAGAAAGAGAGGACAATTGCTTTCTGCTGTTGTTTTAATACTTTCATGGTTCTTGTCAATTTCTCCATTTCTTGGACAATGCATAAAGAAAAGGATATGTCATAATAAACTATTAAAATTACCTAGGTCTACTAAATATTCAGTAGTCATCACTAACAATGTAAGGCATCTATTTGCCTTTTTGTACTTACAAGAACACTTTTCATAATATATTCTTTTTTATTTACACTGATTCACGGGGCATACAGCTATTTACTTGCAAAAGCATGTGCATGGTTTTCCAGAGTTAAAGGGTGTAATGTAACTGCTTTTGGCACATTGAGGGACAAGAGGAAAGAATAATATTCATGAGTATGGGCACATATATGCGATACACTCAGAGAGCAAGGGAGAGCTGGAGGAGGAAGAGGAAGCAAAAAAGGAGAGGCAGAAGGACAGGGACAGAGACAGAGATAGGGGCAAGAAAGTGAGAGGAGAGAGAGATTTCTCTGTTCAATTCTATTATGCTTCTACAAGCTTGAAAGGGAAGATTGGGACTATTAGAGTCCTTATTGCATCTAAGCAATTTATTATCAGTAAGATTGTTGAAATAAAGAGAGGTTCAGCATCCAGGGATAAATCTAATTTTCAAATTTAGAACTAACTGAAAAATCAGGAGGAGAGCAGTGTCTGTATGCGACTTGTATTTATGAGATCACTGGCAGCAACATCACTTATTTTAGCATATAACACCTTCACAAAAGTGTTGTCTTTCTTGCATCTGTATCAATGTGCCTTTGACTTTCACTAAAAAAATCTACTTTGCAGTTTTCAATAATTTTATTCTCGTTATTACTCAGAAATTCTCACTGATTGAGATGTTACATATCATTTGGAGTGGTGTTAACTTAATTATTTCTTATCTGTTGAGGATTTAAACATGCTGGTGTAGCTGGCATCAATTATTAAATAAGGAGAAAATGATCTGTAGAGCAGAGATGTACTATAGATGAAGGCTTTAAAAAAAATCTTGCCCTTAACTTCATCTCTCTTTCTTTTTTTTTTTTTTTTCAGACTTCAAAAAAGTTCATGGTACCTGCAAATTAATTTTAGATAAAATAGGGAAAGTTTAAGTACAGGAGCTGCAAACTTAATAGTGTGTTTTATTAATGAAGGATTTGCTTATCAGGGCTTTTAATTTTTTGAAATGCTTCCCTCTCAAGAGCAGCAGGAAGTATTGAAATGTCAGACCCCCGTGGGAGCCACCATAATATTCATGAGTGCCTCAGAGAATCTTATCTATGTACAAAGAAGGAAGAAATACATCTAGATATGGATCAGGGAAAACTTAATTTTCCAAAAGCCTTAAAAATGCCTCAAAAATGAGAATATTTTCTGATGTACTCAAAATTTAGTTCTCAGAAACCAGCAATGAATTTATAGTGATTCATCAAATACAAAATGATTATATCTGAATGATAGTAGTTACACGTTATTTAAATGAATTTAAAATACAAAAATTAAATTCCTAAACAATGTAGAAAGAATTTCACTAATCACAAAAAGATCTCAAGTTTATTTTGATCTCTAGTCACATGAACCCCCAAAATTTGTCCTCACATTTGGTTTCTCTCTTTCCTTTACATTAAATTTGCTCCTGCAATTATTTTAAATCATTTTACCTAAAATATTTTATCAGTTGTCTCAGTAGATCAGACAAGTATTTCTCACTTGGACAGGTCTAATTTTGACTAAATTATTATGGCTGTCCTCATCTTCAGCTCATGTTCTCTCTCTCTCCCTTTCTTTCTCTGGCTCTCTCTCTCTTTTCTCTCTCTCAAAGGACACACAGTTATTTAAAGCCAGATTTAATTTTCTACATAAATTCCATATTACAGTATAATTTATTAGGAGCAAACAGACTTTTGTACTTTTGAATAATAAGCTACCAAGGAGAAACAAATATTAAGAAAAAAATATAAGAGATAGACCAAGGAAATTCTAAAAGAGCAATATTAAAGTCTAATATTAAAATAGAGTTTCCATTGAAATTAAAATAAGAACTATTTTTAGAGGGCCAAATAAACAGTTTTTATAATTATTATTAAGGAATCATTCATAAAATAATCCCTGATAAATAAAAATTTAATTTGATTACATAAATTCATATTTTCTTTTTGTGTGGCTTAAATAAAAAGAAATCAGTTAATTGATTATACTTGGAGTTACTATTTTATTACTTAAAATACATTCGGAATGATCATATTACATTTAATTGTTCAAATAATACTGAATTTATTTATTGCTTGCTTTGACACAATATGTGGGAAACATATCAAAATAATTTACATTTGAAGTTGCATTTGAAGGTGAACAGATGAACCATTCTACATTGAAAAGAGTTTAAAATGTACCTAATGTGAACTAAAACTGGCACGCACAGAATATACCAAAGCATATCAAAGAGATGATTTGGGTAATTCTGGCAGAAGACTATCATCTATAATTCTACAAGTAATCTATTTATAATATTCAGACAGAGATAGAAAGCAAAGAAAAATTTAGGTCTTTAATCACATAGCAACTGAGTTTTAAGTCTATTGACCTCTCATCAGTACTACTAATCAGTTCTTCTTATCCAAACAATTACAGTGCATTTAGAACATTTTTTAAAGACATAGAAAGAAAACAGACATGGAGACAATTTTGTACTCTTTGATCTCATTTAGGTTATTAAAGTCTCCTTTA